>VZTL01028043.1:40114-51629 GCA_013400535.1 Scopus umbretta | reverse complement strand
ATATATATATATATATAGGGGGCAAAGAGTTAAGAGCTTAGTGATTGACTTGACAAGATACAGATAGAAGAAGAGAATATGTAACCTGCAAACTCATTTGTGCTGATGTTCCTGTGTCCTATTAGCTGTGGAGTTGCCACCAATGCTTAGATCACAGGATCACTGTGTAAATGCACAGGTATCCAGCTTGTAGGAAGGAGGAAGGGTTTTGTCATCACGGTTGAAGTAGGGTAAATATCTTTGGAGACAGACTGGCTGCTAAATGCCTTTAAGGACCTGAGTCCTAGTTTTCTGGGAGTCCAGGAGCGCTGCTGTTTGACACCACCTGAGGATCTGTCGTCCCTCGGAGCTGATAGAGATCACTGGATTTCAGCAGTCTTGTCACTTTACATTATCCACTGCTCCGCAATGCCTTGGGATGAGGTTCGTACAGAAGGCTGCAGAGGACAGAGTCTGGATGAATTATGTCTGCAGTGAGTTCCTTCCAGCTGAGACAAGCTCGGGAGCAGAATCTCACACTTCCCATCCAGCTGGCGGCCAAATACACAAGCAGATCCTCCCCACCCCTTCTCCCAGCATTGGCTGGACTTCATGGCTCATGTGTACATTGCACAGAGACCCTCATGGTCCTTTAGGCAGTAACTCTATTAGGTGAGTCAAAAATGGAGCCTCCACCCCGTTGGCCGAGCTGTGCTGAACTTGTCTCAGCTGGAAGTCACTGTTTGCATATTTTGCCATAGCTACTGAAATATGATTGATTCCAGGCTGAGGCATGACATACAGGTTCCTAGCTCATATAAGCAAATTTGCCTAGTGAATTTGGATTGCCTCCCAGTTGCTGAATTATCCAAGATATATTTTCTTTTTTCTTCACCTTTGTGATGTTGTATTCCAGGATCTGGGGTGCACCAGGAGCCAAGATCTCAGAAACCCAACATTTGGGTCTGAAGTAATCCTTTTGCTCAGTATTGGCCTATCAATCCAATCTAACTGACCTAATGCCTCCTCTCACAGCCTGAGGTAGAGATTGTGTTAGGCACATGGCAGGAATTCTGCCATGCAACAGCATTCCCCAGATTCCTGGGTCATTAAACAACTCCAAGAAGCTCCAAGGTTATTATCAATTATTCTAGCATCTAGATTAGTCCCTGCTCTGTCACCTTATCAGTAACAGAGTCATAAAGTTGGCCTTTGTGATTCTTATCTCCTCACTTTGATCAAATCCCTGAATCTTGATTGTGTGCTAAGTTGATCTTGTCTGCACTGTATGGGTACCCAAGAGCAGTTAGCTGGCAGAAGCTATGCACGGGACTCCGAGTGTAAAAAGATGACCAAGATCCTGCTTTATTTTATCCAAAGCCCTGGTAAACCTCTGAAGCCAACTCTTGCCAGGAAATACTGCATTCACTCAAACCAGATTGAAGTGATGCGCATACAGGGAGGAGAAGATGCAAAATGACTTTCATTTACCATTCTTCGGGAGCTGAGCTCCTGGGTCAGCTGAGGACAGTCTGTTCTGGACTCGTTTCTCCTGGGACAGTGTATGTGACAGTTGTGACCACCTGAATCCGTGCTTTTTTCCCAAGGGGCAGCTTGACCACATGATTCCATATCTGTCTCTGTGAAAAAGAGGAGAAAGAGCAGAAAAAACAACCTGCAGATTGACATTCTCAGAAATTAGGGTGCTTGACTTAACTGCCCCAATGCTTTATTCTCACCTAACCTTTAAAAGAAACAGAAACAGAAGCTCCAACTGGTTTTGAAGGTGGGCTGCGACAAGAAGACTTTAAAGGTATGCAGGCCACGTGCAACAGTGGTTGAGGAGAGTTAAAGTGAATATGAGAGCTCAGGACCCCTATCTGCGTAGTATTTGTGTGATTGTCTTGAAGGTCAATGTCTGGTCAGGACTTTTGCCTTCAGCTCTGTGAGTACCAGATCTTAGACAGCCATGGGCTGCTTCTTCTCTGGGTTCATCCGAGCTTCCTATCTACTTGTGCTTTGCAGGCTGAATTTGGCCAGTTGGCAGCATTCAAGAAGGTGCTGTAATAGAAAGAATAGGGGAAAACATGTCAGTTATAATATCCATTGCAAAGACACAAACATTCCACCTTGGTCCTCGTATTTCCTAACTCAGGTTAGTGTATCATGCTCCTGTTTGGGCTCCCCTTTAAGCCAGCTTCAACCAGCTGCAGAGGCAGATGTTTCCTAGAGGTCTCTTTATTGGCCATCTCTATTCAGCAGTAGTCTTTGGACTGCATTGATCAGGCTATGGATCAAGCCTTCCACGTAATGTAAGTGCATGATGTGCTCACTTTTGTCCATGGCTTCTAAAGTATTCCCATAGGTCTTTGCTGACTTAGTAACTGATACGAAGGAATAGTACCCTCAGTAAATAGATTTTGAATTAAATCCATAAATGGATGATTATGGTTGGTAAAGTAGGGGTGAACATAGGTTTATTGGAAGTTTTACCTGAAAGGTTTTTTTTGTGGTTTGTTGGGCTTTGGTTTTGTTTTTATTTTGTTTCAAAACATTTGAAGATTTTCATGGTTTTAAATTATGAAAGTCTTAATTTAAAACACAACAGCAATTTCTTCAGGGTAGGGTCCAATGTTACAGCATCTAACACAGGAAAAACTGGGTCATGCGTGGGATTACTCACTTTTATTGCATTAAATCTAATCCTTATGAAAACTTCGGTTCAGCCAAACACTTAACCACATGTTTAAGCACCTGGGACATCCTGTCCTTACATACCAGCTTGTGTCTCATTGATCCATAGCTCGGCTGAGGCACTGGGTAAATCGGGACCAAATGTCATTGACCTAGGAGTGAGAGAAGGAAATTTCCATCTCCCCACCATCTGCCCTGTCTAGTAAAGTGGGTTGAAAGGTTGAAAACAAAAATCCACCAGTGATCAGACAAGGCTTTACTGGAACCGTCGAAAACAACCGCGTTTGTTCTTGCTCTGAAGACTGCAAGGAGAAAACTTTAAGGATGAGGTGGAATGATTCCTACCTAGAAATAGAAGTGAAGCCTTCGCCACCCAAAATAGTGGTCTCAGGAGCTACGGTGACTTGGAAGTCAGGTTTGCATATGCTATCATACTTGCTGTTAAACAGCTGGTTATAGGCAGAGACATGCTGTGCACCTTTGCAGCCCTCCTAGAAGAAAATGCATTCAGTGACCCATCCGCTACCTTCTGTTCCTGTGTTCCTGTGGTTGGCATGAGCCTCAGTTTACCGCTGCAGTATGGCTCATTTATTAATAATCCATCATCTAAGTGTTAATGGTCTTTGTCTTTAATTCCTTAAATACACAGTTGTTTTCATGAATGTGTATGGTAATATTATTCCCACTTCACAGATGGGAAATTGAGGCAAACCAAAATGCCTGATTTGCCTCAAGTCCACAGGGGATCTTTTTGCGCAATGAGGTATTGAACCCACAGTCCTCTATCCATGCCTTAATAACTATGCCATATTCTTTCCTAATTAAATTTAGTCACTGATATAATTGATCCATGTGCATGCTGGAAGGGTTATTATCTCAACTCTAATGTCAGCTCCATTAAGGACTTGTTCATAAATCATCTAATCTTTTGATGTTGAAAGTTCTCCATCTCAAACAAGAGGGCTGTGAGGCTTCGTTAGCCAGTGCTTGTGAAGTTCCTATCTGTGCTTAATCCAGAGTTGTGAGTCTGAAATTATCATTCTTAAGGTAAAACAAAAAAACTGGGGAAAATCTGCTGCAGTTCTGATTGGCAGTGTTTGACGATTAAAAACATGATTCATCCAAAAACAACCCACGCCTTTCAGTCTGTTCCCAGAGCTCTGGCGCCAACCAAATTCTGGGTACCGAAAAGACATTTCTGTCCTGTCACAGCAAGCAGCATAGAAATTGCAGCAAGGCAATTCCTTTTCTTCTGCTAGCACAGGGTGTCTTTCACAATGGTGACCCAAACTGAGTAGAGTATCACTTACAGGGAGAGTCTGGGGTGCAAAAGCCTTTCTTGAGCAGGATGCCGCAGGACAATGGAATGAAAGAGCCACAACCCAGATGTTCCCAAACAGCGTTTTTAGTTTAGGACCTGTGCTGATAAGTGATTAGATGCTTTAAACAAAAAGGTGGTGCTAAAAGGATCAACAAGAAAAGTCGGTGCTGAGTGGGAGCAATTTGCTGGTGAGAATCAACATCCTTATTCCTGTAAGGCTGAAGAAGGCTGGTAATTTCAAGGCATAAATCCCTTTAAGGCTTGCCACATCCTGGTTTCAGCCAACGCTGGGATGGGTTAAAAGCAGGAGGGGCAGCATTGTAAAGCCATGATCTTATCCAACTCTCATCCAACCAGCTATTTATATGGTTGTAGATATATTACATCCCATTGTCTAAGGCAGATCTTCGTACTCAGCCCTTTGAGGGCTTGTGGTGAATGCTCCTCTGATCAGAGAATTTTATAGCACTTAGTGATAGGGGACTTTATGGCCTGAAGCCATGGACCATCTTGGGCCTGATCGTGTCAGATTCCTTACCTAAAACAATAAGGAGGTTGAGTCACTACTTGGGTGGGAAGCCTTCAAGGAAATCTGGGTATGTTTCTGTCTCTTCAGGACCATTATGACCATGGTGTCTGAGGGCTACACCTGGTCACTCCTTCATCAGGTCTAATAACTTGTGTTTGAGCTGAAGCCTTTAGAAAGTTGTTAAAGGTGGCATTTTCTAGAATTACTATAATTCTCATTCAGACCACTATTCTTAGACCTTGGAGCAACTTACGGGTGCATACTATGGCACTGGAGATCAAGAAAGTAATGAATAAGTCAGGTCAAAACTCTAGCTCTCTCTGACTCACCAGAAAGAAGCTTTGGTAATATTCAAAGTATCTCCTGTATGTGACTGGCTTCAATCCTGTGTCTGCTTTCTCCGTTGTCTGTAAAGGGAGGAATGATGTAGCAGCTCTGGGCTGCAGATGGTAGGAATCAGTCATTCCTCTCTCAAACTTAGATGTCTTTCTACATCTCCAGGGCCTTCTCGAGCTTTTCAGTACATCTGGACGTCGTAGTTTGGTAGTGTCCTCATCAGTGCTCTGTGCAGAGGTTATACTCTCCTCCTTTGTCTTTGCTCTCCTAGCCAGCCCTGTTGTGCTCAGCATTCACATCATGGGGGTCAGTCCCAAACCCCTGCACCCTCTTGGAGCCTCGACACAGCCTGGTTTGGCATCTGGGGCATGAAGGTGGCTTTCGGTGGAAACATCCTGATCCTTCACTTTGGGCTGCTGCCCTCCCTGTATCCTTCACTCTCACTCCCCCGGTGCTTCAGTATCCTACAGACTTTTTCAATCATGATGTGATAGGGGTTTTTTTGGACCATTGGTAAGAAAGTTAAATAGCACTGAGAAGATCTTGGAGAGTTTCAGTTCGAAACAGCCCTATCTGATGATGATTGCCTAGCAGAATGATACTGGAGAGCTGTCAGCTGTGCATCTATGTATTGTGTACTATATCGATCCTATATATTACCACTTTGAATTCTTTATTCACTCTTTCTTTATATTCTGACAAGAATGCTATATCAACACAATTACTATTATCACTATGTTTAACAACCTCATTTAAAAATTGCACAAAATTAATTTTCCATATAACTGTGGTTACTACCACTAATTATATTACAACTCTTTCATTCTCTATGGGTTCACTCTTGTATCATCCATTTCCCTTTTGGGCCAGATAACAGATTTACAGTTATCCATTTGCTTTTTAACAACACAGTAGATTCCTAACCTATTTGGCATTCTCTTGTTTTCCATCATCACTTTGAGATTTACTGCAAACGTTAACAGCGGTTATCCAGAAATATCCTAGATTCCCTTCATTCTTTTTCTCCTTGTTTATCTACATACGGTTAATATATTATTAGGAACTATAAATGTATGTTTGTGTATGTGTGTGCGAATATCTCTGTCTATTCTGTAACAACACGTTAAACAATTATATATTGGTCATTCTCATGGTCTTAGCACTACTAGTCATGGATTATTCACTGATGGCTTGAGCTTCCCTTATCACTTATCTGCCTTACTTAGTCCTAATTTATATTCACCATATTCACAATTTCCTGCTCTTCTCACATTGTTTCTGAGTGCATGTAGATATGGAGTGAGTCTGAGATTCGTGGGCAGTGCTATGAGCCGATGGATGATTTTTAAATGATCCCATGGGATTTCACCTACATTGTCATTTTTCTGTAGGAGCAAAGGTGTTCACTTAGGGAATTACATTGACTTTACCTGAACTTCTCATGCCACTCCACCTGGACAGACTTTTCTTTTACCGTCCCTGACCTAGACTGTAGTTCAGTGCTTACATGTCGCAGTCCAGGCAGAGGCATTAATTTCTTTTTCCTGTATACAGCCAGGAAACGTGTGCATTTCTTTAACATTTACCAAAACAAAAAGCTTTCAAAAAATTTTAGAACCCTCCCAGCCCCTCTTAGTCGGTCTGTTGGCATTTCACATCTTACCTTTCAAGATCTTTCCAATGATTTATTAACTGCAATGCATTAGCAATTGCCAGTTCCAAGGAAGTCGAAAGGCTTCTTGTCCTAAGCACCGTATGTGCATATAGCGAGAGACAGTCCCTGCCCTGAAGCACTTCAAATCTAATCTAAAGAGACAGAAAAAAAGGTGGGTGAAATGAAGAATTATTAGTATGGCACGATGTTAGCAACTCCTTACCCCAGATCCCTGGCAGCTTTCCAGACCCCAAAAGGGACATGACTGCAGATATCTCTTCTCCAGGTAAGGGTAATGTCGGGGTTTTGTGGTGGAAAGCTCTCCACCCTGATCTTGCCACAGAGGAGGGGTTTTGGGTTTTTTTTTTGGCATTTGATGTACTTGTAGCAGAGCTCTACCAGTGAAGAGGCAATGGCAGAGATCAGACCTGTATGCAGCTGCTAAAGGCTCTCCCACTGCTATGTCAAAAAAACCCCACATTTCTGCAGCTGGGAAATTCAAGGGAGCATTCTCCTTCTCCCTGCTGAGATTTGACATGTGTGGACACAGACAAGGAGTGGGGTTTGCTTAGGCAAGGCACCAGTGCTGACTCTTGCTATTCTGCTAACTGCTCTTCATTTTCTACTTACTGCTGCCTCTCATCCTACCTCATTCCTGGCCCTTTTTCTCTGTTTCGTTCACCCCTTCATGTCCTGCCTGAGTGCAGACAATGAGCTTTCTACAACAGGAATCTGCTCCTTGACATTTCTCCATCAAGCTCTTAACACAATGGGAGCCCTAATCTTAGACTCAAGTTCAAGGCATAATAGTAATAATTATTGTTATTATCATTATAATAACAATGATGGAAAGATTTAGAGAAAGCAGGAAAAAAAATGTTGCTAACAGCAAGGGAAGATTGTCCTGATCCTGGAAAGAGGTGTGTATCAGCAACTTTTATTCACCAGATAGTATTCCTCTTCCAGTGTGGGGTGATACTAGAGTCTGGGAGCTCTGGTTGTCCTCTGTGATGGAGCGTGTGCTAGGAGCTGTATGAATGGGTCGGTGAAGTTACAAAGAGGTGCAAGAAGCCATTTTCCTAGATGCAGGTGCATAGAAAGATGGGGAATGGACTGCAGGCATCCGTCCAGCTTCATCAGCAGACAGTGGCCCAGACCTCATGCAGAGAGAGGTCAACGTTGGGCCACTTATGGGGTATGTAGTATGGGGTTAACAGCCAACATGGGCATGTAGGGCTTTCTCCCTTTCTCTTATTTCTTCTGTGCACACCAGATAAATAGCTCGAGGTGAAGGCCTGCACATTCTTTATGAAGCAAAACGTGCTGTCGGTGTAAGGAGGCGAATCTGTGGCCCGGGGCACCATGTGCAATGTAATGTGTCTCAAGTCCCTTGCACGGGCTTGTTTGAAATATGTGTCAATAACACCAGCAGCAGCAGCTTGCTGCTCAGAAAGCAAAAGGAGGTTAGCGTGGTGGGGAGCTGAGGGGAAAGCAGCGTGAGGTGGAGGCGAGGCAGGTCCCCCGTCCTTCCCCACGAGCCTCCTTAAACAGTGCAAATCTTCCCCTCCTTCCCACCACCAACTCCCTCTTCAGTTGGTGAGATCACCCTCATTAAAGCGAATACCCAGCAGAAGCACTTCCAGGAGAGATCCAGCATATTTTCTTACAAACTCATTTTTCAACAGAAGGAATAAATGATCTCTTGCAGGGAGTGGGTGAAGCTTCTAATTATCAATTTTAAGGAAGCAAACCAAAAGCAGATTAAAAAACATGGGGGACAGACTGTCTTCCCCTTCTTGCTTCCCCTTCTTACTTCCTATTCTAGACAGAATTCAGGTCTCACTGCTTTCAGCAGAGTCACAATTAGCACCTGCAAGGCCCACATCTGGAAAGCCACATTCCTTTTGCACAAGTCTCTGCCACCGCTGCCACAAGCGATTGGCTTCAGCAGCACTAGCAGCTTTTACCAGCAAAGGTGGTTAGCCATCAGATCACGTCCCCAGGGGAACTGGTAGATTCCCCATCTCTGGATACCTTTGGATCAAGACTGGGTACCTTTCTGAAGGAGATGATTCAGCTGAACAAAAGCTGCTGGGTTTGTTCCAGGTGAATCTAGTGTCTGAAAGGTAACGGCTAGTGGTACAGAGGAGACAAGCTAATGGGTGGCCTGGCTCGGAAAATGTATACATTGATGAATCAATAAGAATACAATGCTGTTAAAGAGACACTCAAAAGAAAGAAGCTTTTTTTTTTTTTCCTTGAAGAATTTCAGAAGAATTCCTAGACTTTTGTGATTGCCTCTTACCCATTCCCCCACCCCAGCTGAGGAAAGCTTTCTCACAAGGAGGCAGATGAAAGGAACGGTCCTGAATATTCAATTCAGAATTTCTTGTCTCAGTGATGAGTCTCCCTGTCCTGGTTCAGGCTACTTTGGGAATCACTGGGTTTGGGTCTCTGTTCCTGTATTTGCTACACTTCCCATGGAGGGAGTTCCTACCCCACTACAACCCTGCTTCAAGCAAGTCTCTGGAGCCCCTCCAGAACCAGGCCTTTGTTCGGCCAAAGAGTCTGGTACAGGTGAATACAAACCTCCTGTTTACCACCTGACCACATGATCCTGAGTTCAAGGTAGGCTTCATCTCACTAAACACCTATAGTGTCAGTTATTCACCCCTGAAGTATTTTCTAGCCAGTGGAGTCCAGCACATGACTTAACTTCATCTTGAAACAGATATCTAAACTAGGCCAAACTACTTGTGTCTTAATTGAGCCCTTGTCTTTCCATGGGGCACATGGGAAACGTAGGATGGTCAGCTCAGGTCTATGCTGTAGCCTTCTGCAGGGTGTTGAGCTGAATACCACCCAGCTGAGTGGGCCACATCAAGGCACCCAGCTCTGTCATAGATTCCCAGCCATACCCAAGACACCCAAGTGGGGCTGGCAGCTACCACACAGGTCCTACAGAGGAAGACCTGTGCCCTTTTGGTGTGGTACCAGGTAGGTTCCCCGAGCGTAGCTGGAAGGGTTTGAGACACCCGTGTGCAGACAAACAAACTCCCATGTCTTGAAACACCTCCCCAGGTTTTGGAAATTTGACCCACCTCGTTCTGAGCTTCTGATTTCCAAATATTATTAGTCAGTATTAGTAGGGAAAAAAAGATGTAAGAAAATGTTCCTTGAGGGCACTCGATGTTTCTGGTCAATGCTTGGGTGCACTAGAGCAGAGAAAATTGAAATGGTGCCTCCACTGACAGGGATGTGTCAATAGGTGTGTCTCTGTGTGGGACGCAGAAAGGGAAGGGAAGGGAACAGAAGGCAGAAAACATCTGATGGTCGCATCAAGGGTAAACACGTTCTTGTGTTCATGGTTTTGCTTATTGCCGTTTTCAGCCTTGCAGTTAAGGATTAGACTCTTCCTTCCAAAGAAAGCCTTCTCTTTGCCCTCCTAGTTGGTTATAAATGGGCTAATGCCCTGTAGATGAAGTGCTTAGAAACCTTTCAAACCCTGGCACCTTCATGCTGTCAAATCTACAGGCATTCCTGCTTTGTGTAAAATAGCTGATCCTTTCTTATTCCTGCTAAGCTCTGAACCTCAATGATAATTTGTTGAGTTCCATTAATTAATTAGTTGAGCATTGTAGACAATAATTTACTGAAAATAGTAAAACCCAGCATTCTGCAGGGCCTTCTAAGGTAGTAGTTGTAAGATCTGTATACCACTTAATATGTTGTTCCTGTAAAAATCCTTAAAAACCGAACTTTCTCTTTTCCAAGCTACACGGACAGTTGGACATTTCTTTATTTCTTAATCAAAAAATCTTGCTAGAATTCTGAGTGATTTGTTCAGTTAAGTATTTCTGACCAGTCCAAATACCTCCTTTAGATTTCTACTTTTCAATGTTCCAATGCACGCAGGACTATAGTAAAAAAATTATAATGCTAGAAGTTGTTTCAATGTGGAAAATAAGCTACTTGTACTGCAACAAAACATTTCCTTTTTTTGAAAGTAAAAAAAAAAAACAAACCTTAGCAGGTTAAACCCAACAATGGCGCAGGCTTAGTGTTCTGTATGCTACCTGTGCATCACGGAAGAAAACTGCAAAAACACACAGAAAGCTTTGGGGGGTTTAGGCTTTTGAGGATTTCAGCACAATCGCATCCAAAGCTTAAGGTTTTGATTCAGTACTGATAGAAAAGAAATGCAAGGGAATATTCCTGCTGACTTTCCGTCTCTGTCCCTGATACGATAGGCACGACTAGATATTTAGGATCTACGAGCATGGGAAAGCCATGCAATCCATTTCATTGCTCCTGCAGCTCTTCAGTGAGACAGAGCTGCTTCTGCCGCATGAATGAGAGCAGCTGTTGGCAAGCAGCAAGCTCCTGCTGCAGCAGGATGCGTGGTCCCTGTGGCTACTCAGGCTTCTTAGACCTGAGCAAAGTCCACAGGTTCCACGTGAGATCCATGGGTCGATTTGATTTTCTCCAGTGGAGCTTCCTTCCCACAGCCTCGCATTGTCACTGTTCAGATCTCCTGTGAAACCTAATTATTAAAATTGCATAATCCCCCAGATACATCAGTTCATCAATTCTGCAGGTAACAAAGAGAAATCCAAGCTGGAAGTAATCCATCTGCTAAGCGGAGTGACCCTGCAGCTTTATTACTATTATTATGAAGAGGAGGGCTCGTCTCTGGTTTCTAAAGTAAACACAGGAGGTATCTTGGCAGAGGGACGTGCAGCAGAAAGCTGGGATTGCTTTCCCAAATTCTTGGCCGCTTCCCTCACTGCATGTCAAAGCTGGTATCTTTGCCTAATAGTGATCACCCTTCCATGAGCTGATCACTATCTGGCAGCCTGTCTGCATTTCCCCAGCCACTTTCAGAAAGAAATCATTAAGGCTCCGACGCTGAACAGAGAGGTCTGCAGGTGCGGCTCCTGGCTGCTGCCACCCTGGGAGAGTCCTTCTGCGGGAGGCTCCTTGCCCCGAGCACGGAGGGGTC
>VZTL01028043.1:7614-35114 GCA_013400535.1 Scopus umbretta | reverse complement strand
GCAGGATTGGACCCGGCTGCAAAATCATGTACATACTTTCTGGGTTAGAAGAGAAAAAGAATTTAAATATAGCTCTTGTTCTCTACTTTGGGATGAAAGAAGAGATATCTAACAAGAGAAGTGGAAAGAACAGTTAATCCAGTAGGTTTCAGTCTGTTTTTTTTTTTCCAGACTGGAAGAAAAAAATTCTGGAAGGACAGATACACGCACAGTGAATTTGATCTGTCTTAGACTTCTTAGTTCTTTTTGTGAACCTCTTAAGAATAGTCTGTCAATAGCCAGATGCTCAGAGGCCAAAAGCTGAAGACCCCACTGCAATTAATGTTACAGGCATCCATAATTTCTGAATTAAAATATGTCACTTCTGCAATAAGTGTTCAGCTGCTTAGGCCTAGGTTTGATTGTTACTGGGCAATACACAAAAAAACCCCTCAAACTGTAAAAACGTATTTCATGATAATCAGTCACTTGATTCATGCCTTCTAGAGCTAAACCTATTGCTTTGCTGATCTATGTTAAGGTGGTTTTCAATTTTTCAACTAAAACACTAATTTAAAATCTCATTGTTGTCCATATTTTGCAATTATTTGGGTTTGGGATAGTTTTAATGTCATAGAAGAAAATCACTTCCATCCAGGAGGGACATTAGTTAGCAGAATCATTTCCTTTTCTGTTTAAAATGATGAGGTTTGACAAGTTCCACTTCCTTTCTTTCCATACTAAAATTTCTCCATGTTTTATTTTCATTTCCTTAAAAAAAAACAGAAAAATAATCACAACATATGCTAGAATATTGGTGTCTTTATGTTAAAAAGAATGCCATTAAATGAATGTAGATTTATTAATTTTGTGGCCCGTCCACCCATCTGGCCTCTGGGCCGATGGTTCAAGTCTCTACAGAAGAGTTTCATGGAGACTGGGACCTGATGCATGTTATCAGATCGTAAAAGACGCAGTAGGCTCATCTACATCTCCTGTGCCTGGTCCCTAGGTCTGGGGTATCCTGCCCAGCTTCCAGTTGTCCATGTTAGGCAGGCACCATAGTTCTTCTGTCATGTATGCCAGCCCTGTGTGGTGAGGGTTTCTGGGAACTGAAGCAAGGCTGACATACAAATCCTATCCCGTGAACCTCTTGAACATTCAGGTGCCATTGGCCATTCATGGCAGCCTCTATTTTTTGGAAACTTCACAGCCTCCTGCTTGCTCATTTCTCCTTAAACATGTCTTTAGGCAGACTCAGATACATAAAGTTCACGCTGGTCAACCTTAGCAGCCCACAGGGACTTATGGTTAGGGCACCACAGAGGGCCTAATTGGGATGCTGTAGGATGGTGTAAGGGCTGCCCACTCATCACTTGCCAGCAGCTTCCCTGTAAACCCTTCTGGCCTAATACCAGGAGATACGAGACAACCCTTGATGAGTTTTCCTTATAGCTTGACAGAACCTATGATGACTCCTCTAGCCACCTTCTTCTTTTCAATATTTTAGTGTCATGATATCAAAGGCATGTTGTGAGCATGCATATATTTAGATAGACAGCTCTGCACAACTTGTCCCCTCCTTCATTGTGTGGCTGAGATTCATCTTCAAAGAGTTTGATGTGGCACCACAGAGAGGCAGCCAAAATGAGTGAGAAAGGAAAAGAGAGTGAGGTGAACCTTTGGAAATCTGAACGGATTATGAGAAAGGATTTGGAGAAGGTGTAACATCCTGCTGTTAGGGGATCCCATGTAAATGGAGAAGCATGGAAGAAAACCTAGGGCATCTGCAAGTGAACAAAAATCCTCTCTGTTATAAGCAGATGGACGTCCTTTGACTTAACTTCTTCAGTAGGACTGGCTGCCGCCTTACACCTGTGTAAGACAAAAGGAGCAAAGTCACTGCTATTGCTCAGTTCTCAATATTCAGCAGGAACTTAAGTGCTGTCTGGGTCTTATCCTGGGTCATTAGACAAGATACACTCTTGCCGTACAACATTAATAAATGCAGTTACTTTACCTGCACTGGGGACCCCAGAAGGACGTGCTCTGAGGTAGCTCTCAGCAGCACTTGGAGCCAGCAAAAGGCCTCTCCAGGATGAAGAGCAAAATAGAGCTCCTACTGTGTTCAAGAATAACAGAATTCAGGAAGAAGCAAGTAGGTGTATGCATCTCTACATGTTGCTACTGATGTGACAAGAACTTTCGACAGCCATACTGAGAAGCCTTCTCTTTTTCTGAAAAAGCTATGAGCATATATTTCCTGCATATTTCTTCCTCATAAACTGGCTAGGGTGTCCATTCCAAGAGGGAGGGTACATGTAATTTATTAAGAAGGTGGCCAGGTACTTATTTACAACGGCTCTGCTGAAGGAGCAGATAGATTGAGATAAGGGAAATGAAGAGCTCTCTAGGTGTGTTGGCAAAGAAAAATGCTCACTGAAGGCTGAATTAAACACTTCAGGGCATGCAAGGCTTAAAGATAAGCCAAGAACTTTGGCTGTGGACATACAGAATAGTGTTTTCATGGCTCCTCCTGAGCTAATGGGAAGAAAAGTTTAATTGGTTTGAAAAGAGCAGCTCTTTGACCCTTTCTCTTGGTTCAAACTTGAGCATACCTGTTCTGGGGATGAGTGTGTATGTAAACTTGAGTGCTTCATGAGTTCTCCAGTGGAAAAGAAGAGGTTGGTGTCAATGCATCCAGGAAGTGTTGGTGCTTAAGAAATTGGAAGATGATACCTGGTTAGACCACAATAGATGACACTTGGCCCATTTCTCGACACCACATTTTCAAAATTACCCACATGCTGAAGACAGTTTAGAAGATCACAGGAGAGTGGAAAAATGCAAAAGACAGGTTTAATCATTGAAACAGTGAGAAAAATGAATGATGGGAGCTTCTAGTGAATTGAGTAACATTGAAATGAGATTCTGATCTATACACACTTTCCCAATCTTTTCTAAAGGTTTTGGTTGTTGGGTTGTTCTTGGGTTTTGGTGGGGAGGGGAGGGTTGGAAGGTTGGTTAGGTTCATACCTCATGATCAATAAAAATGACAGGAAGCTGAATGAACTTGGCTCTCCTAACCATACATTGACTTTAGAGAGAACCAAGTGTTTACACCTAGAAGCTGGAAGCAAAGTAGAGACCAAAGGAGGGTGCTCTGATAGATGGTATCACACTCCAGAGCCTGCAAGTGAGCTAGGAAGATGACTGTGCTTAGCTATGTTTAACAGCAGAGGCACTGTTCATGGAGAGATGTTTCGAGATGTTTCACCCTGTATCTTCAGCTGAAAGTCAAGTGACTACACACTCCGCCATGAAATGCCAAATTTGCATTACACTGTCTCAGTGCCTGATGACGCCTTGAGAACAAGACTCTTGCTGGAGATTGTCTTTTGCAGATTAAACTTTCCAGACTGTAACATAGATCAAAGCAAGGTGTGACTGTTTCCCTACTGTATTGAGAAGGGAGCAGTGTGAAAAGCAATTAAAAGTATTTCTACATGTTTTTATTTTTTTTATCTTAGATGATCTTCCCAGCAACGGAAACGAATAGTTGAGGGCACCAACCTATAAACTCCTCTTCCTATGACTGGTATTTTCATTCTACCACTGTAGTAACCACCAAAAAACACAGAGACAGGCATGAGTTTGGCTGTTCACATAATTAAAGTTTGTGAGACTGGGATCTTAAAACTTCATCCAGGTCCTATTGAAATAGCTCACAAAAGTCCTGGTTTCACATGATGGATGGAGCCTACAGCAGGTTGATTCTATCTCAATGGATACTTCATCTTTGGTGGGAACTGGATGGGGCACATTTGAAAGCTTTGGGAAGGATGTTGGTGACTCTAATTGATGTGGGAACAAACTCTACAGATGTTTCCACTAAAGTTAACTTTAGACCCTGGAAAGTATCCACATCCTGGACTCCCTGTATAGCCAGTGGCTGAACTATTCTCGGAAGGATGAGTCAGAGCAACTAAGTTACTGCTCTTCTCTGGAGGTTTCAATGAAGCCACCTCTCTCTCCCCATTGTTTACAGAGGTAGGACCATCTAGTTCCCCAGCCTAAAGCTGGCACCTGTGAATACCTCCTAACTCCCAGTCCTCAGAGGGCGGAATGGTTTGAGATTTGGAGTTGTGGCACCCTAAGACTCCGTATTCTCAACAAGACCACAGAGGCAGCACGCTCAACAAGTCCTCTGAGGCCTGAAACAGGGTTTTAAGTGTCTTTAGTCTAGAAACTGTGATCCAGTGTTCTGTATATAACTTAACAACGAAACAAAAATGTACACAGTGCAGTCAAAGTGAAAACACCCTTTGGCTTGGCGTGGGCTCTATTTCACATGTGCTTTTCTGCCACTAGTTGTTCCCTGTATTAATCTAAAGCTCAAGAAAAGCCACATCAAGCCACTTAGATAGGGAAAACAAGTTAACTGGGTCCTTTCTTTGGTCTTCTTCTGTGGGTTCCTGCAGGATCCTGCAGGAACTTGCCTCCTTCCTACATCTGAGTTCTTTGCATGGGCTTCAACACAGCACTTAGCTTCCCTGGGTGGGACTTGTTCAAGGAACTTAGCCATCCCAATTGTGAGGTATCATGATATGATTCGTCTGGAAACTTTTACAGTGCAGACATCCCACTCAACCAGTCACCCAGGTTGTCTTGATAGTCTAGCCAATACAGTCAGTGGAGGCAAGGCCATGATTCACCTCATCCCAAAGCAGACATCTAAAACGGGCAGATGAATCGTGCCCTAGAAGTGCCTGTTTCTCTCCACTGACTGATTACAAAAGCAGGCTGAGGTGCATACATCACCTGGAGATGTCCATGGTGCAGACATCAGAAGGTAGGTGACATGAACACAGTTCCTGGTCAATGTGAGCTGCCTGCCTCCCTCTCTTAAAGCAATGGAAAGAGAGAGGCACTTCTGGAGAGCAGTTCATGCTACTTATCTCATCTTTCTTCCCTGGGGTAGGATGAATTGCCCTCTAATATTAGGTGAGATTAATCTTCTTCCAAAAGTGCAGCTGAAGTAGAAAGAGGCAGCTATTTTTAGGAAAGCAGCTGAAAACTCTTTGCTCTCCAGGGACCTTCTACCTTGCCCATCTAAATTTCATTTACTGGGCAATGTCTTGGAGGGCACATTCTTGACTGAGCTGATTATCTTCATTCTAGACTCCTACCTAGAGCCATTCTGGATGCAGAAATGGATGTCCCTATGTCTCACTTGCCTGGAAAGACTGATTTGTATAGCCTAGTCTATGCGCACTTAGTAAAGCCACTGAGTTCAGCCTAAAACACCCTGGTACCTGACCATCTGAATGTCCATCTCCTTTTCACTTCTGTCCCCTCTTGACCAGGTATCCACCAGGAAGGGAGCTAAATGACTGCAACTACCCCTTCTCCCATAAAAAGGACAGACCTTTTAAAATGATTTTTATCCTGGCCTAGAGAAGTGCTAAAGCACAGCTAATTTTCTTCTGAACTCCAGCAACGATAGAATTTGTGCACTTTTTTTTAGTCGGAGCGAAAGAGAGTGAAGGCATATTCCCTGACTGCCCTGTAGATAATTCAAACACACCAGGCTGTTCCCAAATTAAAACCACATAGCAAAAATGAATGTAAACAGAAATACACACTGCCCAGGCAGGTTTCTGTTTGTCATTAATTCTGAGCAGGAAAGTCAATCAAGAGATTTAATTAGAAGAAAAGGAAATTATACTCTAAAAATCCCTTCAGTTTTAGTAATCAAGGTTATTATTAGAAGCACCAGTAAAAACACTTTAAAAATTCTATATAATTAGCTACATATCTGCTGATCTCTCTGCATAGCTGACTTGTTTGTCTCTAAGGCTTCAACCAACATAATGGTTCATGGACACTCCTTTCAACAGACTTCCATTTGGCTGAGCACAGAATTTGCACTCAAGTTTTGTTGCTGTTTTGGATTTTTTTAATTTCATTCTCCTCACTTTTAATCAAAGCAATTTAGAGACCGATGGTCAAAGCAGGTTCTCCATATCGTTGTGATAGTACAGCAAAGCTGGCGTTGTTTTGTGAAAATACAGCCCTACTTGTGAAAATTCCCAAATTGAAACTGGTGTGACAGTTAAGTAAAAATGTGCTAAACTAATATCCAGAAAAACACTGGCATTCTTTTTAATAATTTAGTTTTAAAACACTTCAACCTGATTAGACAGCCCCAGTATAAAGCTATGCAAACATATGCCTGGATCAAGCAGTTGTAGAAGTACTTTGCTAAAGTATCTTTTCTAGACCATACTTTCAGGGATGTTGCCAATATGCCAACCATGGCTCCCAACTTGCACGCACCTATGCATGAATGTTTCTAGTAACATGAGTGCCGTTAGTCACGTGGGAGAATAACATTGACATTGGATCCATATTATGCCATAGGAGAGTTTTTTCCCAGGTTGTTTCTAGTCCAGCAGGGCTATATTTCCATCCCCTTTCCTCTGAGCACAGGAAATTTAACTGCTTATGAAAGCATCATGGAGTAGTGAGTTTATGTAGTGCTCCTGCAGCATTTAACTCAAGAGTTGGGTTTTTCAGGTTCTCAAGGTCTTTAAGGTCAGTTTCAGTGCATAGCAGTTACCCAGTAAGGTTCAAACATATAGGGCACACTGCTGAATTGTATGATGGTTGTCCGTTTTTGGTGTTCCCTTCCAAAGACTTGAGGCATGGTTTCTTCTGCTGTTGGTGTTATAACTTCATGTAGGTCTGAGAGTGCTTTTGACTCTCTAATCCCTGGGCTTCCTTAGCTGTCAAAATTTGCTATAAAACCTAACTGCTCTTGTACAGGTATACTTGGCTTTCAAAGAAAGAAACATGGTTTTGACCCTCTGGTTGCAAAGCAAACTAGTTGTATGAGCTGAGCATCTTTGGAAAGAAGCAGCAGAAAGATGGATTAAGGCTTTGAGATGATGAAGAAAAGGGAAGGAAGATATTAAAGGTAGAGTTGCTTGTCTTGCTGGGCTCCTAGAGAACTTCAGGAGAGAGATGATGTTGTTTTGGGCAGTGATGACAGTGGAAAGGGAGTTTTCTGGAAAGGGGAACACAGAGGAACTGAAGATGCTGAATTTCTGTCCCTGTTCTTGTGAACCAAGTACAAAGGTGAAAGCCAGATTGACAGAACCTCTTTTTCCTCTTTTTTTTTTTTTTTTTCCAGGTCCTTGGCAATTGGTCACCAGTATTCCTCCCTGGGGACTCAGCCCATCCTCTGCGGGAGCATCCCAGGACTGGTACCCAAGCAGCTACGCTTCTGTCGGAACTATGTGGAGATTATGCCCAGCGTAGCAGAAGGGGTCAAGATTGGGATCCAGGAGTGCCAACACCAATTTCGAGGGAGAAGGTGGAACTGCACGACCGTCAATGACAGCTTAGCCATCTTCGGGCCTGTGCTAGATAAAGGTGAGTGCAGTGCTACGGGTTTGGCAACAGCAACATCCACGGTGGAGTAGCAGCAGAGATCTTGAGAAACCTACTCATTTGCTTGTGATAAAGTGCCATGTAAAGTGGGTTGCTGGAGACAGGACTTGAGCTTGATAACAGCGACAAGCGACACAGGCAGGGAAAATTTTGTTGGCCCCGGACTTCATCCAGGTAGTTCAAACCTCACCCAGAAGGTCTTCTGTAGGGCCAAGAGGATAATTAAGCCGTGTCGTAGGGATAGCAAGTAAATCTGTGCCTCCCCAATGTGAGGAGGGTGGTTACTCGTCATCTCCATTGTACAGCCGACATCCAGTCAAAGGTAACCACTATTTCTACCTCAAACCTCAAGTGGGATTCTATAGGTGACCCAGAGAACTGGGAAGTACCCCCTTCAGCAGTGCACAGAGAGTAGGGTCATCTCTGACCCCACTTGGAGTAGGAGGTTGGATTCTATGCCCCTTGGAAGGAACACAAAGGATTATTGTGTTTTCCGTGGTCAAGATGGACATCTGGCTCCTTTTCTGACCCCATGGCATTTCATGCCATATCTTCGGCTCTCTCGATTGCAGAGGGGAAATGATGGGCTGTTGGGACTGGACTTATCAGATAGCATCAGTTTTGATATCGTAATGGGATAAAATGAAGATCAAAGGTCTGAGGAATTTGCCATCAGTTAGTGGTTCTGCTTTCATTGGTTGTGAACGTGGCAAATTAAGACAGGGTACTAATTTAGGCAACTAATTCTGACACAGCACCTGTTGATGTTAAGTGGGAGCTCTTAGAAATGTTTTGCTCTAAGTTGTTGAATGCACAAGCATATGTGGGACTTACGGGACTTAAGAACTTGGCTAACTCTGACTATCTTGTCTTTCCCCCTACAAGTTGGCAGGAGCCTATTTTAGCCCAAAAGAACTATTTTATCCTTCTTTGCCCTCGCAGCATGCCTTTTAAAGTCCAGCCTGCTCCTACTGGTCTCAGTAAGCCTGGGCCAAGCTCTGCCTTGTCCTTTAGCCACAAAGGGGTTCAGTCAAGAGGCAGACTCACTTTGCATTTGGTTCCTGCCCAGATGGTAAGTCCAGGTGTCCTGTACAGAGCTGTGCAGCAATATGGCTGCTTCTTCTTAGGAGAGCACCAGCAGAAGGTGCTTGCAAATGCTCTTTTCTTTCTTTCCCTCCTTTTTGGTTTTGCAAAAGAGAAACAGTTACTAGTTCCTGACAGTCTGAGAGTTGGAATTGCTTTGCCTGGAATAGCAGAGTGGCACCATTTGAACTCGTATGAGGAGAAGAGGGAGAATCTGGGGTAGTTGTAGGGAATCTCCTGAGTTGCTGTATGCTGATCTGCAGCCACCTTGGGGCATGTTCTTCCAGTGCTTGCCATCCAGAGATAGGGGGTTAGTTCGTTTTTCCCCTGCTGCATTACTCAGAAGAGACTTGGGCATTTCCTGTTGCGTGAATTTTGAAAAATAGGACAGCCAAGAAAGAGCAAGGCCTTGTTTTGTATCGTGGCAGGGCCTCCACCGGCCCGAACAGGCATTTTACATGTACCCAGCAGGAGAAGGGGTGGTTTCACCTGGTGGGGTTACCCCGTTAGAGCTGGGGAGCTGACGCACCGTATTAATGCTGGTGTCACTAGTTGGGTTTAGCAGTGAGAGATCGCCCCAAAATAATTATACCTTTAAGATCTTTAGTGTGGCGCACTTAAGCTCATGTCGAAGTGTCATACCACAATATATTGCATACAATTAAAACACCTGTTCTGGGTACATCACTCCTGGGTGACTACAGCAGTTGAATTAGGCCAGCACAGACAAACAATATTTTTCCCATAGGCACAATCCCAGCGTGATTTGCCCAAGAGCATTTACCGGGCACAGACAGCAAGTGACCCAGATAACCCAATGCCTTTGCCTCGTCGCAAGGCTGGATGTCCTTAAGGATGCATGGAGCACTTTGCTCTCCCAGATGCTCTCGGATTAGATGCTCCACATCTCCTGTAGCAGTTATACCTGTGCATGAGGAAAGCTATCCTCACCTCCTCGCTGAGCGAAGGAGCCCCGATCCCACAAGCCACCGAACGCTCTTGTCTCACACTGGTGTCAACACGAAGGGTCTATCCCTGCTCGAGACTGCAGGCATTCAGTAGCCAGGCTCAGGGAGGGAAAGAAGGCTGGGACGATTTCATAACTGAAGAATGTTGTTCCTTGAGGGAGAATCAAACCACCCTTCAGTTTTGCTTCACCTACAGCAGGAGGGGGGAGAAAAAAAACAGCTCAGTCGCATTCTTGTGCAGCAGATCCCCCAGGGTAGGAACATATTTGAGCTCCTACCCAGAAAGAGAGAAGGAGAAAAGGAGAGAAAGCAAGCAAGCAAGCAAGCAAAACTCTACTTTGCAGATTGAATTTTAAGTCACCCAGGATCTAAGTGCAGCTTCTCATCTGAGTCAATAGGGACCCCATCTTCCTTCAGCACAAACCAGCATCGTCACTAAAGCAACTCCCTTTGCCTTACACGACTATCTGTAATTCTTTCATTGAAAAGGGCTGATTTTAATGCCTTCAGGAAACACTTTCTAGGCCCAGATCTCACTGAGGCTGCCTCACTGTCTGGGCTGCCCTTGCTGCTTTGGTATCTCATTGCTAATTCAGGGCTAGGCTCGAGCTGTGATTCAGCAGTGCCAAACTGTCACCAGACTCTGGTCCCATTAAGAGCCATATTCTGATATCTCGTCTAAAACTGGACTCTTTTTCCTGATCAGGCTGTTTATGGAAAGAAATCCCACATGTTTTAGCTACAACTATATTTATGTATTTTTTTTTTTACATGTCCATACCCAGGCCTAATGAATCCCATATTAAACAGCAATGGTATTCATGAGCCCAGCTACAAGGGAATGGTGATGTTCAGGGGATCCAGATCTGCTGCTGTTTGGAGGCAATACTTCAGGCTTGGCCCTATGTCTCTCTAGCTCTTCATATGTCACTCAGGACATATGAAGAGCAGAAGTCCCCCATCCCATCCAGCTATTCAATTACTCAGTTTTGCCTGCCTTTGACTGTGGAATAAATGTTCCTTACTCAAAAGGAAGAGTCACCTTCCTCACTGTGCTGTGCTACCTGCATGGTGAATGATTTGGGCATTAGCAGGAGGTGCAATTGCTAGAGGGCTGTTGGAAGAGGGTTTTTTTCCTACATTGTGGTCTTGGGAGCGTATGAGCAGCTGTGCAGCTCCATGGAGAAACACTGAGATAGGTACCACTGTTGGGTTTTTCTTGCAAAGGGCTAGGAAATAGGTGGCTCAGGTACCTAAACTATTTGGAATGTAAAAAACGGGATGCCTACATAGGAACAGAAGTGAGCCTGATCTCTTTCCCTCTACCTAAACCTACCTATCAGTCACACATAAGAAGCTACACTTAATATAATTTCTAGTTTCCCAGAAGTTCAAATCTCAACTACTGGACAGCAGAAAGGACCCCTCACTTGAACATTTCTAACAGAATAATTTTTAGAGGAAAAAAATTGTTCTCATTTCCTTGGGACTGATACAGTTACTTCACCTGTATTCTGTGAAGCAGTGGAGCAGAGCATGTCCATGGCCACATGACTTTAAATGATGACCTTAGCCATAGCTCACTTACCTGAGAGGTTTGGTGGTTTGTAAGGCAGTTGCCATATCTTTCAGTTTCCCAAGGGCAAGGGAAGATTTTCGGGTTGCCTTTAAAAATATAGAGGATAAAACTTTGGAGGACGTAGTAGAGGCACATGCCATCACTGGCAACAGAAAATGAGCTGTGCAACCTAACAAGCATTTTCCATCTTAAACTTAAGTGGCATTTACTGAGAGTGCGTCCTTTTAACATTTATGGGATGCTGCTCATGTTTAAATTGTGGTGCATTTTATAGTCTCTCAACACCGTGTGAGCTCTCTTTGAAACTCCTCTGGGCAGAAATATGAACTGATCTCAAGAGAAGTAATACAATAAAAGCTTATCATGGCCCTGTCTCTTTAAAGGACCTCAGCACGTAATTAAGTCAAAATAAAAGTTTCCTCCCTCTCCTCCCCCCATTCAATAAAAGTAAATTACCTCGAACTATTTAAGCCCCCAGTTCGTTTAAATTTAAAAAGGGAGCCCTTGTCTATCTATTTCTTTCACTCACTCCCACCTCCTTCTGCTAAAGACTGGCTAGGGCTTTAAACCTGCCAGCTGGACTGAGAAATGGTTAATAGTTATTGTGGAGGAGCAGCTTTTAATGAACTATTGAAGAATGATACATTGATGGAGTAATGGGAGTTTAAGTCGCTCTGTAATGAAACAGGTTCTCAGCGCGGACCCATTGTGGTGTAAATACAGCACGTCTCTCCCACTGTTTGGTCAGGACTAAATAGCAGAGGCCAGAGGGGGGTCAGCTTATGGGGTCTCTGCTTTAGTTAATCAATCTGATTGGATTAGGGTCACTGCGATCCCTAATAATGTCAAAGGTTACGCCAAACTGGATTAAATGCTTTGTTGGAGAGGGCTCAGATTCTTTCAGCTTTCGCCGACGGGGCTTGTTTATTAGAGTTTAACACTCGTGCAACCTTGGGAAGCCGCGCTGTCCCTTTTTGTACGTTGGGGCATTTGCCGGCATGCGAGGGGGTTTCAACGAGCCGGGGCGGGTGCGCGCGCGTCCCGTTGCTTTGTCAAGTGTCTGTGCCCGTCGGATGTGCCCTCTGAGGACATATATCAAATTCCCCACCGGACTAATGAGAGCCTAATGGGTGATGCTGAGGCTCCAAGGCATAAATTCATTCCGGAAATAATTGTTGGCCGTCAACCCTGCTAGAAGGCAAATGACGAGAGCCACAAAAGTGGGGGAGTGACCCGCGGTTCGTGACCCCCTTGGGTTAACCCTGTTCCTGTCCAGCAAAGAGATGTTCTTTTTGATACCGCTCCTGTTTGTGCAGTTAACGGGATAAGCATGGAATGAAATACAGAGTATTAGAGACCACTTCACTTGATTGCTTCATTATTAAGCTGGGTAGATATCCCGCCTTCCAGCACTTCCAACTCAAATCAAGGTGGGATGGGATGGGGTGGTATCTCCCTGTCATCTTATCTAGGGAGACCATGAAGCCTAAAGAATTACTATTACCTGCACTCATAACGTTCCTGCAGATGACACTGTCCTACAGACGTGGCAGAGTAGCCTTCAGAAAATGATACCAAATAATCTCTTTGAAGACCACTTGGCAATGGAAAAGGGCAGTAATAATAGCGTGCTATTGGTAGAGATATGAGATCTCTGGATCTCATATACCTCTTTCCTTCCTGCAGTAGAGTGCACACGGCATGGTTACAGCCTGCCAAGTCTGTCAGATTATCCAGGCAGACTTCTTGCATGATACAGACTGGAGAATTTCACCTCAAGACTTATGGAATGAAGCCAAAATCTGGATTTGACTATGACATCTGTTCCCAAAGGACATCTTGCCTTGACATACCACCAAGAGATAGACAATCTTTCTACCTCCCCTTTTACAAGTCTCCTCATTTTCTAATGTGACGTGGCTCTAGAATTGACAACCAGCCACTGTATTTTTCTTTGCTAGATTCAGAATAACTCTCCTAGAACAGAGAATTTTCTTTGCTAATTGCACTTTATAAAAAGTTAAAATTGAGGCCTGCAGAAGAACAGTGGGTCAGCAAAAGTTTGGGTCCATTATGTCAGACAGCGAGACAGGTCAAGGGAGTTACATTTGATGCTGGGGTCCTCTGGGGCATGATTCATCTGATGTATTCTAGACAGTTAGGATTAAATTATTCACACCGTGAAGTTTCTACATCTCTCCATCAATCACTGAGGGAATCCAGGGAGACCGGCTCTTCATGAGAAGACTACTGCTCCCAGGGACCACATGAAGGGCAGAGCAGGCATTTGTCTAGCTCATGAGAGATGTGGGATTCACGTCACATCCAGTTTCATATGGGATGCAGGGCACTGTTACCTTTGCAGCTAGGCTTATTTTGGACTTGGCTTATTGTACAGATAGGCTTACTTTGGGCTCTAGACCTTTGGGGATAAGCCCCATGTTTTGTCTCTCTCAAGAAAGCCAAAATGTAGCTGTGTTCACGGGTTGACTTTTTTGTCCCTGTTACTACTGTGGATGAGAAAGCTCATCTTGTGTCTACCAAAATCCATGTGAGTTTTTCCCCGGGTTTAACAAGAATGGAACAAGACTTTTAAATTCAGTTATAATACCTCAGAGACACAAGTCTCCTCCATATTTTTGCCTTGCTGTGTCATAACAATATCACTCCACAGGCTCTCTGATATGTCTGATCTCATCTACCAAAGTTAGATGTCAAAGTCTGAGCTAGTCACCCCAGGCTCCCTTTGTAGTCAGTGGAGAGCAATCGGCATCTCCAGAGAGCAATTCATCTGACCTATCTTAGGCACCTATCTCAGGATAACATGAATCATACCAAGATGTTTATTTCTCTCCATTGACTATAGAGGGAGCCTAGGGCTACAGGCTCAGACTTCCATGTGTGCTTCTTAGAGGCCCAATGTGGGGGCAAATATTTCCCACCCCCTGTCTTCCTCCTGTTGGAAAGCAGTCTTGACATCCAGCCTCTGTTGGAGAGGCCATTTTACTAATGCGAGAACATGACACTGAAAAGGATCTCCTGGACCACTGAATGCAGGCAGTCCCTTGCTGTTTCAGGCATAATACCATCTCACAATGTCTTGCATGATTTCAAATTAATATGTTTAGCAGATCATCATATTTTCCTGATGGCTTTCTGGCATCTCAGTTGTCTCTGTGCCAAATGCTTCCCCCCCTTTCCCTGCTCTAGATCAGACTTCTCTGCTTCTGCAATAAAGTAAGGCATGAGCAGAAAGCCACAAGATACTGATCCATCCAGGAGGTTAGTTACATGTAGGAGGTACTCTCTGCTCTCTCATGAAACTCTTCCCAAGAGGATCTGATTTCCAGCCACACCCCGTCTACCTCTCCGCTAATGGCAATTTGGGCAGCTGCCCTGGTATCAACAACGGAGATCTACAAACTCTACCCTGTAACTATGGGGAAGGAAACTGGAAGGATCAGGATTGAAAATGTGACTATGCAAGCTCCACTCAGCCGTCAAGATGCATAAGTACTGTAGGCCAGAGATTTGCCAGTGCTGCTGAGAAAAGGACTGGCACATCCTGGCTCAAGACAGCGGCATCAGATGTGTTCAGTGTCAGTGTAAGTTGAGCTTGGAGCTGGGGATAACTGCAGGGGATGAGACAGCCATAGGTGCCGGTATATCACTGCGCTGCCTGAGTCCACGTTCCAGCCCACAGGTACAGAACAGCCCATATTCATGGGTTGCAGCATTTCTGAACTGGCTTTTATGCAGCTTGCTCAGTACAGGCAGCAGCGTCAGGGAGGAAAAGCAGTTTGGGGACATCTAGATGAGCTATAGCCACATCTCTGGTTTGTAGCCACATCAGTACTGGGAGATTAGTAGCTTCCACTGAACCTTGGCAAGATCTGCAAGTTGCAACGGCAGCAAACAAAGATGCTGAGGAAACTTGCCAACGTCTTAGTCCCTCAGCCTTTGGGAGCAGGGTACCAATGAGGTGGTAGAAGGGCTCCTTCTCTTACTGCTGGAGCTGCTGGTAGGGCCAGGTCACCATCAGAAGGGGTCACTTCAGCCTCTTGTGACTTCAGAGGTATTCAAGGCCAAGCACTGGGCAGCCCTGTGGCTGTAGGGCCAGTAGGATAGCACTCAGAAGACTATGGTTAGCATCACATCTGGCTGCATTTGCCTCACCATCCCCAACACAACCGGAGGCTGCACGTGGCCTAGGTTTGGTGGGCTCAAGCGTAGCCTGGGTTTCTTAGCGAGAGGCCCTGACCTCATCACCTCTCCACCTGCAAAGTGATCCCGGGATAAAGATCTGGCTCTTGTGCATCTGTACGGTTCTTTGGAGATGAAACAGCCCATGTAAATGGCTGTAAATAGCCAACACCCAGGCGCGGGCTGCGAACCCGGGAAAGCAGCGATGGTGAAAAGGAAATGGCAGCAATACCAGGAGCTGATCCTGTTTGCTTTCTGTGCTCCCTCTACCTCCCACTGCACCAACCCTCATCTGTCAGCCCTGACATGGAGATTTTTCTGGCAACTAAAACATTAGACGAGGGATCAGGGAGGGGAGAAGGAACAAGACAGCCCGTGGCTACAAAACCGGTGGCGT
The DNA here is from genome assembly GCA_013400535.1 of Scopus umbretta. Classification (NCBI taxonomy): domain Eukaryota; kingdom Metazoa; phylum Chordata; class Aves; order Pelecaniformes; family Scopidae; genus Scopus; species Scopus umbretta. The sequence continues at coordinate 19,450 of VZTL01028043.1, read as the reverse complement.
CTCTCCCGGCGGCGGGAGGCATTCGAAACTTCTGCCTCGGGCGGCATGCACAATGCGACGGGCTGTCAGGGAGCGGGCTGCGCAGAGTTATAGATTTATTTCCTTCCCCCTCCTCTCTCCTTCCTCCCCTTTCCCTGCTGGGTACATTGCATTCCCCAACTGGGCTCAGGCTGGTTGCAACAAGGAGCTCCCTCTGCCGCATCCCAGAGTGCCAAGTCCAAGCGTGGGAGCTAGTCCTAGACAAAAGGGAACAGTAGAGGGAGCTGATTAGCATCCCTTTGTCCTGGGAGAATCCCGGCCCCAAATGGGCCCTCGGCACACAACAGGCAGCACAAACACACACACGCATGGACGGGAGCCAGGGAGGGAAACGGGGACGGCGGAGGCTTGGTCACCTTCATCCAGACACTGAGGGGAAGGGGGACACGGTGGGTTTCACCCCTAAGCACCGCTGTGGGATGGATCCTGAACCGGAGTGCACCGTCCTCAGGTCCGCAAGGGTGGTTTTCGCTGGTTGAGGAGCTGGACGTGTCTGCCTGCGCTCCTATGTACCAAACAGCCAAAACAAGCAAAGTCTTCCGACAAAGAGGGATCCAAGCCCATGAATGTGGCTTTTCTTCCCCGTGAGATGTGTTATGAGCTGGCAGTGCTGAATAGACGCAGGGATTTTAAGGCCAGAAGGGGCTGGGGGATCATCTGGTTGGATTCCTGTATAACAAATAGAGAGTTTCTTCTTATTCCTCCCTGAGCAGATACGACAGGGCAGCAAGAGGAAAAACAGGGCGTATAAAGATGCCCTGCATGCTTATTTCTGTACTGTGGGCTTGCACAGCAGGGGAACGGGGCTGTCTCCACCAGGGCAGACAGGGCAGACAGACGAGGCACTTTTTGCAAGAGATAGGTTAGCATGCTCCCTGCTAAAGTCTGCTTGCAGGAGGAAGCGCGCACCTTGATGGAGCAACTTCTCTCGTTCCTTGCTCCCTCAGCCCCATCTTTCAGGGAGCACCTCCTTCAAAGGAAGGACCCAGCATCCAGGAAGATCCATAGGATTAACAGAAAGGAAGGGGTCAGCCATCAGGAGAGGGAATGGTTCAAAGTGATTGCTATGACTGTGTTTGGATTTCTCTTGTGCATGTGAATAATGTGCTCACAGGAATGATTAGGGAACAGTTGACTTAAGACTGAGCAGCAGCAAGGACAAAGCACGAGTAAGAAGAAAGCAGACTTTGGGGGGCTCCAAAGTCTTGGGAAATGCAAAGTCACAGAATCAGAGAGCTTCATGGGAGGCAACACTCAGATGAAGTAAGTAGGGACTTCCACCACTCCAGGGCAGGCAGGGCTGCAGCACAGAATTGGCATTTTTCATAAAAACAACATGAGATGGGTGAAGCCAAAGTAGCTGAGTACTGTGTGAAGTATTCCCAAGACATTAAGCAGGGAAATGTATGGTGTCCCATCTCCTGCTCACCTTCAGCGTGCTCCCGTGGGTCACTGAGATGCTTCTGGAGAGTGTTGCCTACAGCAGATCACTGTAAGATGGGCCCATAAAAGAGGGCTATGGATCTGTCACAGTATGGATATGCTTTAGGGAAGGACTTGAAGGAAACTGTCATTGCTTTGTTTTGGTTTGGGCAGGCTTTTTTAAGAAGTAGAAGGCAGCATTGTGAACCTCAGGGAGGCTCCGGAGCTTTGGTTCTGGGTGACCCTAAAACCTGATGACAAAGCATAGACAGAAAGCCAGAGAGCCCACCAGATCCTGGGAAACACAGAGCCATCCACACGGCTTGAGGTGGAACTCAAGAGTGGGTATAGGTCATGGGTGGAAGAATGGAGAATGTCTTTCACTTTTTATTTCTTCTTTACTCATCACTACCTTCCTAGAGAAGAAAAAGAGTTTACAAAGCATACGTGTTATTTGACTGGCTTCTCCAGACCTAGCCTGGACCAGTGATGGGGAGCAAGGTAGAAAGGTTCTGGCTCTGCTTTTGGCTGTGATGGAGACAGTGGAGCAGGTCCTCCTTCCTCTGCATCTCCACTTCCCACAGAGTGCACCACAGAAATGACTGGATACTTCAAAGAGAATGATACCAAAGTAGGTCATGTGTAGGGCCCTGCAGCTCTTGCAACATAATTTAGGTAGTTTTATTGGCCTACTTATGACTGTTGCTCTCAAGTTTGATCGACGGGGCAGTAATGCTTCATGGAACGCTTCCTGGTAGGCTGCAGTTTGTTGACTAAGCATCTGGCACAATTTCCTCTCCATTATTTCCAGGTGCTAAATCACATTAAATGATAGCTAATAATTATGGTTTATCCTTTCCTAATCATGCTACTTTCCCAGGGAAGCTGTTGCCACAGGGATGTTGTGGGAGTGTGAATGGGTGGGGAGGGCACAAGGAGATGTTTCTGTTCACCCGGAGCCATAAAAAAGTTGGAGACCCCTTAGGCTAGGCACGCAGGATCCAGCCTAGGAGATATTATATCTTGTCAAAAATGTATTTATTTATTTTCTGGGCCAGTTTTCCATCAGAAAAGGCAGCTGCATCAAAATGGAGATGTTTTGCAGGATCCTCTCAATTTCAAGGCAAAAATGCACAGCTTTGACTTTCTTGTTTTGTTTTGCACATTTCAGATAGTTTCATTTGAATTCTTGAAAAGAAGCCATTTTACTTCTTTTTATTTTGAACGTGATCCTATGTCAAAATAGAAAGTCATTAATCTGTCCAATTAATATTTTATAGAATATTGGAGCGTTATGACATTATTGAACCGGAATGATTTTATCTTGTCAAACAAAAAATTCTGACATTAACAAAGATAAAATACTTCAACAGCCTAAAATGTCTTTTCTTCCCAGTCTCTTATCACATGGAAAAATTCAGACTCTCACATTTTCCATCTGATTTTCAACTCTTGAAAATAAAACAAAACAGAATTTCCCATAATATGGTAATTTGATTTTTTGGCCCTCATCACTAGCCTTAGGCATGACATACTCTCCAAACTCTTTCATTCTGACAGGCTGCTGAAATCCAGATTAACTAAGAGCTAAGTATTAGCAGTGCTCTCCTAAGGACCTCTCTGAATTCATAAAGCAGCCTTATAGCTCTTTAAAATGAGGGCTGGAACAGATAGGCCCCAAATCTATGACTTACTCTCCCTTGTTATAAACACTGAGTTCTATGATGAAGATGCTCCAACAGGAAATTGCACATATTCTTCTCAGAGAAGAAACAAAAGGTGGAAAAGTATTTTAGTGCTGTTGGTTTTGGTGGAGAAAGATGCTTCTGTTCATACAACATTTTCACTCTGCTTTCCTAACTGCGTTTTGGACATAGACTCCTTGACAGATTAATTTGAAGACACAGATGTATCCTGAGAGAGGTAGATGGGAGCTCCGTGGAGCACGGCCAGTCTATGTTAGCTGTTCAGTCTGTGTCCAGCACAGCAGCGCTCTGGTGAGAATTGTAATTGAACTACCACCTGTACCCAGCATCTCAAATGAAGAATATTCTCTGTATCTAGCTCACCTGAGCACAGTACCTTCTCAATCAAAAGTTAATGTGCACATTACTCACACGTGAACACATCAGAGGTGACTTAGTGAGCTTCTGAAGGCAAGACCCTGGCAAATAATAGGTTTTGTAAAGTTCTGTTTATGGCTTTATTAATTATAACCCTGGTCCAAACACATCCCCATATCATTGATCCCTGTGAAACCACGAAAGAGTTGAAAAGGATACCAATAACTTATCATAAAAGACTTCATACTTCCATTGGGCAAGACAATGGAGTCTTGCCTTCTTGTGTTGGTCCTCAAGAGGCCAGATGGACACTGAAGCTTTCGAACTTCTCAGCCAGCAGAAAGGCACCATCTCGGTTTTCAGTTCCATGTTTCCATTGTTTGTCCCAAGGCTTCAGGAACTATATCAAATAATCAGTAATCAATATGTAAGAATAATCAAATGGAAGAATTAAAAACTCTCCCTAAAACCTCCTAATTTCAACCAAAGCTAACCACTAACCTTCAGAATATTCCTGTCCCATCAGTCATTAATACTTCTGTTCATTATTCATGTTAAGGTTATCGTGACTTCCCTGAAATCTTTAAATCAACCTGTCATTAAGCCAGTGCTCTTATCAAAAAGAACTGAGAAGGAAAAGTGAAAAAGGTGTTTGTTTTGTGGATTTCTTTTTTTTTAAGGTATCCAGACATATCTCCATGTTTAACCTGACTTTTTATGTAGCTGCTTTATAAAGGGGGGATACTCTGCTCGAACAGCCATAGTCACCAGTACAACTCTGGCACAAGCCTCATACACTAGTGCTGGCTACAGAATAGTAGTGATTCAAAGGCTGCAGAGTAGGATAGATGCAATTTAAAAATATATGTATCAGCATAACAGCTCTTCTGGAAAAGAGGCTGTCATCACCGGTGTTGCAACTCAGTGAGGTCACTGCGTCAAGCATTCTGAACTACTAACTACATGTATTTGCCTATTTTATGGGAATGGCCACTAATGTGGTTGACCAAAAGCTGGAATTATATTGGGCTTTTCTTTCTAGGGCTGGGTCTTGTCGTATTTGAGAGGCTGTGGGGCTGACTGCTAGTTTGTCTAATCCAAGGCTGCGCCTTCTCTTGTGAGGCTTATGCCTGCTGACGTTTCTGACTTTTCTTTGGTTCCATCAACCCTGCCAGAAGAAGAATGGTGTTCTTAACTCAGACTGGGCAACTGAGCCAGGTAGTCTGGCTTAAAATAGCAGAAGAGCTAAGCTTGGTACTGAGTAGGATCAGACAGCTTGGAATGAACACCAGTGCGGAATGGTGGATATTCTTCACTCTACAAGCCACATGTGACGTACATCCGAAAGTCCAGGGTAGTGGTATACCAGGACTACCTCAGAAGACGACGGTGGCTCCTCTGGAGCTGGCCTGGGCAAGCAAGCCACATGCCAGAGAAATACAGCCCAGTGATACTGGGCCTCTAGCCTCCATGCAACTCATCCCTACTGCTGACCAACCACATAGCATAGCCGGAGCAATGAACCAAATGCAAAACTTTGGAGAGCCACACGTGATTCAGGAGCTGCTGGGGAGCCACTCCTGCCCTAACAACTTGAACTTAAGCTATTCACCCAAGCTAATACCCAAACCTGCCTTGAACTTAAGCTACCCACCTGAACTAATACACAAACTGCCTTGCCTTAAAAACTGTTTTAGCCGGACTTAGCCATCTGAGGTTAACAAGCCTGGGTGAAGTATGCGACTTCTTTGTGTAGGGCTTACCAGGTGGGAGCTCTTCATTTCTGTGCTCGATCTCTAAGCAGCTCTGTGAGACTGTGGGAATCTGCAGATCATGGACAACTTGCTTCTTAAGTTAAATGCATTTACTCAACAGGGCTTTGAGCTTCAGAGACTGGCATGTTGCACTTGGCATTAAAATAAGGGCAAACACGGGCCCTGAAATTTGAAGAATCTCTGCAGTTCCTCACCAAAATCTCTTCTCTCTAAATGAGACCACATCTCCAGGGTGAGGTGGAAACCCATTCTCAGCTCTGCTTTGCTCAGCTCTGCTCTCAGTTCCTGAGCTCTCTGCAGGCTTTCACCAATCCCCCAAATTAGCACCAAAGTTAATGGTGATGCCCATAGCACCTACGCTCATCCAGAATAGAAGACCAAACTTGCAGATTAGAAGAAAAGCATACCAAAATCTTCACTTTAGCCAAGAAACAGCAGAAAACCAGCACATATTCAAGAAAGCCAAGAGGATGGCGAGGCCTAGGAGTGATTTATGGGCAGGGTATAACATTTCTTACCAGCATTGGCATTGCTCCACTGCAGGACAGGATTGGGCAGTGTATGGGTGACCCAACTTCAGCTCTTCCAACTGGCTGACACCAGGAAGTCCAGCAGTGTCCACAGCACCTGAGCCCTATCACTGGTCACCGGTGACATACCCAGCATGGGAGCCATGGGTGAATTTCTGAAGAGTAATTCTCAGCTCAAGAGCAACAGTGTGGTCTCCAGGAATAAGCCAGGAACCAAATCTGATTTCCTATAGCCCACTGACAGCTTTCCACCCTCCCCAGCTTATATCCATTGTCAGCACATGCAAAGACCCCATATCCTATTGCCAGTTGCTTAATCCATTCCTTCCCGCCCCACTGTCAATACAATAATACCCCACTGAGGAGACCCACCCACCAGGAAATCCCCCTTTAACACCCTGCAAAGGAGCAGCCAGATTTATCTCTGCTACTGTTCTGGAAAACTAAATGAGGACTCATCTGCTTTAATCCCCTCTTAAGATTTCAAGATGAGGCCTGTGTTCACGTATTAGCATATCTAACAGCTCTTACATGTGCACTGCAAGGCTACTGCTCCATGGAGGTAAATCACGTACCAACACATACTTCAGGTTCCCTATCATCTCCCTCTGAAGATATAAATGACTGAGCCTTTGCAACACCCCCATAACAATGCCTGAAATGAAGACTTGGGTTAAATGGGCTTGGAGCTCTCCATGAAGAACAAATCTCATGTCTCATCCACAGCCTCCTGGTAGAGAGTCTGGGGATGACTCCTTACATGTGACGCACAGCATTTCCATTGGCCTTGTTTTTGGCATGGCAGCTGTGACTTTCTTGGTGCGGGTAGGAAACGGGTACTCTGGTTTGAGGAGAATTCTGAGATTTCTACGACAACTTTGGGCTTGCATTGGAATGACAGTGAGGCCTTTCAAGACTTTCACAAGTCTTGAAAAGCCTTGAAAATATCTCAAAAATCTCTAGATAGATGTCAGCTGTGGAGCAGATGAAAGTTTGGTGTGAAGGTGTCCGCCTGGGATGTGGATGACAATGTTTTGGTTGTTGCTGTTCTTGAGGCTCTGCTCTTTCATTCTGAAAGTCTTAAGTTTGCTAAAGAGCACTGACAGTGTTAGGGAGCACAAGTTTTCATGCCTTGTGGTGGACAGCAGGAGGCTGGAAAGTGGTAGGGAGGCCAAGGGCCACCATCAGCACTGACTGGTGTGGCACCCTGTTGTGAGCCACGCAAGACTTCTGTGTGTTCACTGTTATACCAGCCACGGTGCACTGTGCACAACGCACCCGGCCTTGTTGTGGGGAGTTGTCCTGGGCAGCCTTTTGAACTGAACCACCATTACACAGTTAACCAAAATTGCTGGAGACCAGACTTTTTGACCAAGGTCGTGAATCACGTCTGGATGATGTTAAACTGAAGACTGGGTGATTTGATCTCAGCCTTTTCCCAAGACCCAAATGAAGTTGGTCCTCTTAGGACAAACAAATTCACATGATTGCTGTGGTTTTTTTGGGCCGTGGTTTCCGTCTAACTCCTTCATTTTGGTAGTCCCTGCCTATCTGGAAGCAGGAAATACTAATATATTCACTAAGCTCCTGAATGACGTCCACTAAGAGACTTGTTGGGCCATGTAATATGCAAGCCCAAGAGTTTTTACTCCTCCCAGCTAACTTGGGAGAAGCATTTGTTTGGAGGGATGCATTTTCAGGCCCATAACCATCAGAAACATTGATGTGCCAGCACAAATCCCAATTCCCCTTTCCATACTCAGTCCTGCAAGCCTTTTGCTGGCAAGTCTGGAACTGCACTGAAGACCTGAGCCATTTGCATGATTAAAGGTTGCAGGACCAAGCTGATTAGAAAGATTCAGCAAATTCTCCAATCAGAGCATTAGCACAGATCCACTAGGTGAGGAGCTGGCTCTGGGTATGTAGTTGGCTTCTCCTCAGAGTAGCTTCCACTGGTTTCCACCAAGAGCTGCAAGTTCTCAGCTTCTCTCAGGATTGATCTCTGCACCTGCAGAGCGAATGCCTGTAAATATTGTTGTGGTTTTGGTGGCTTTCTCTTTATAATATCAAAACCTGCTGCTTTGATTAGAGTTGGGGGAAAAAAAAATCTGACAGTGTTTTCTGGCATTTAGTCCCTAATTGGAATATTCCCTTTGGGTATTTAAAAAAAAATATTAAATTGGCCCAGATATTTTTTTATGAATAACACTTTAATTAAATTTTTACATATTAAATGTACATCAGTTGAAATAGTTAGACAAATAGCATGAGTGTTAGTCATGTATAAGCAAAGGGATGAATCAGTCAAAGACTGAATATGTTACAACAGCCTCTCCCTCCAAGGGCACATGTGAGATGCTGAAAGGCAAGGGAAATTAACATGAGAGATGGAAGCGAGTGAGAAGAGGGAGCATAGGAAAAAAAGGCCAGGAGAAAGGCGAGGTACCCAGTGGGATTAATAAGGTAAGGGCTCCCTTGCTTACGCAGGCGTAAGTCATGGGGCCAAGGGACCTAAGCTCCATTCCCAGCTCTGCCACTCATCTGCTACACAACTTCACAGCATTACTTTGTTTTCCTCTCTTCTTTGCACTTCCACCTCTTCCTTTGGTTTGTCCAGGTTAATTTGACAAGTCCTCCTCCACGTCCACTTCAGTCGCAGCTGGGGGACTGGGGCTAGACTTCAGGAAGAGCGGTCTAACGGTAAGGGTAGTGAAGCATGAGGATAGATTGCCTGGGGAAGGGGTGGGAGCTCCGACCTGGGAGGTTTTCAAGAACAGGTTAGACAAACATCTGTCAGGGATAGTTTAGGCAGAGAGGAACCTGCCTTTGGGCAGAAGGGTGCGAGGTCCAGGTCTGATATCTATGATTTTAAGGTTTTCTGAAGCAGGGGCTGAGCCTGCCAGTGCATCTAGATATCAGTTTCATGCAAAATAACAAGAAGTGAGGTCTCTCATTAGAAAAAGTAAGACTTTTGTAGGAAAAAAATGCTCCTATAGCACGTTGCACCCCTAATTACAACTGCTTAAATTTTATGCCACTTCCACCAAATTAGATAAAGGTTATTCTGATTTACACCAGGCCAAGAGGAGAATCAGGACCCATGTTGTTCTGCTGATGGCCAAAATATATTTTGTACTTTACCCGATTTATTCAGTACCTGGTTTTCAAAGACATTTCCTAAGGGTTCTTGGTTGTTCTTTTTTTTTTTTTTTTTCTGCACTTCATATATCATCTATCCCCACTCATTACATAGGGCAGCAGCAGTGTTGCCACCAAGGGAGCTTACATTTAACAGCAAGAGAGGAATCTTTAGCAGCTCCCATCCCAAGAGACTGCAGGATGCGTAGCTTTGATTTTGTTGCTGTAGGATAGGCAGGGATGAAAGCGATGTGCACTGTCAGTAAATCCTTAAGGTACTGGGTTCCTCCAGCAGTTTGGCAAATGCCTTCCTCTCCCACTAAAGTCACCGAAGATGGTGTAGGCAGAACAGGTCATCACCCTTCCTCCCCTCCCAGTGAATACGCTGGATGAGGAGCCACAAGTTGTTCCCACCAACTCTGGAGTGCACACACCCATAGCCGTGGGGTGTGGATGCTCTTTAAGAACCTGTAGCCGAACAGCAGATGCAAAATCAGGAATAACATCATGTCCAGTCAACAAATACAAAGGCAGGGCTGACATAAGAGCAAACAGGCATTTGGTGAATTAAAAGCAGCAAGAATGAGAAGTATAAGCTGGAATTGCAAGTTTTCTTGCAATCAGGTCGGTGAAGCTCTGGAAAAGCCTCACAATGTGAAAGAGATGAAGCAAAAATACCGTAATGACTTATAGCCTGAGGAAGGGAATGCTTCATCAAAGGAAATATTATCATTTGGCTTAAAATGGGTGAACCCAAAGACAGAGATCGAAGCTGGATCAAAACCCACAGCACCTGCCTCTTCTTCCCACTCTCTCACAGCCCCTGTCTCTCTTCAGAGAGACTCCAATCCGTACCTGGAGGTTATTCACATTCTGGGCGCCCATCTTTTTCCTTGCCTGGGAGGGCAAAACCCATGTGCAGTTCAGACTGGAAGAGATCATCTCCATAGGAGAGAGCATCTCTGCACACTTCCAGCTCCGCTCGCCATGAAGGCTGACGAGTGTATGGCACGGGGCTGGGCGAGAAAACTGCATCTCTGTAATTAGGTAGGTGGGTGTTATTCAAGCTTAAGAAACCTGGGCAAAATAAGGTAAGCATAAGATTAATGAAATTGGCTTGTCTTATGAATGCAAATGATGACTGGTTGAGAAAGTTGTCTGGAGGTGTTTGGTATCCTTAGCTTTTACAGCAGGGTTGGTGTTTTTTTTCAGGTCAGGTAGCTATCTCATGCTGCAACAACAGTGCTGCAGTTCTGATTATGGGAGGGATCATGTAGCAGCAGCAGGACTGAGTCTTGACAACATCTATCCACAATTTTGAAATTGTTTTGGGGTCACTAGTTCAAATATCTCTGTGGCTCAGTGAGGAACAGAAATCACCTTGTCTGAGAGCTTCTTGGTGGGCATCAGAAAACCCAGACCATTCTCCTAAGCCAGGTTGGATGTACCAGTTGAAGACAGCTCACTCCTTGTTGTCTATGACGAGTAGCCCATTCACATGGGTGGGGGCAAGGTAGACACTGTGTGTGTGAGAGCTTCACTGTTTTAAATCACAAGTAGATACAGGTTATGGCTTCTTCATTGTTGATATTATTATTATTTAACCCTTGTCTATCATTTGACAGTGAAGCTGATGGAAAACTTCCATTTATGTCATTTCTGTGGTCTTATATTCACCAAGAACTCAAGCTCTTTGTCTTATTTTGGGTATGACAGATTGCCAGGTGGTCTCCTAGCCAAGTATTCACCTTGCACGTTTTTGCTTGGCTTCCCAAATCAAACTGATGACATTTTCAGCCCAGCAAGAAGACAGGCTAACTCTTCATGTAGCTAAAATGAACCATTATTAGGACATACATGTAGTAGAGGGTGAAGTCTACTTCGAAAGCATTGTGGTGCAGATCCTCTTAATCAATTTTTAAGTACTAGGAATCATTTCTCCATGTCTGGGGCCAACACCAGGCTGAGCACCAGTTCACAGACTTGTCTTAGCCATAGCGTCAACGCACAATACTGTATGGAAGGATGGTTTTTTGTTTTTTTTTTTCATTTTTTTTCTGTTGTGATTATTCTGATTGTGTCTTCCTAGGACTGAAAGTTTTAAGGGAATGCCTCTTAAAACATGACTTCAGGTCATAAGAGTTCCTGCAAAAGCTTGGCCATAAAAGATCTATGCATGACAAAGTTTGGGGTCTGCACCCACTTGGCCAGCAGATGTTTATGGAGGGCATAGCTATTTCCTTCAGAAAAGGGTGGTGTAGCTCAGTTCTTGAGGTTACTGTTTTGGTTGGGTGAGATGGTAGATTTGTTAGTTTTCCCACCCTTAGAAGATGCATCCCATGCTGTAGTGTCCTCACATGCACTCCCTCCGTGACGGACAAGTACAGAACTGAATACAACTTTAGACAAGTGTTCAATATATTTAGCTCCCTTTTCCGCTTGAAAATTATACAAGAGCTTCCACTATAATCAGAATATCTGTCATCCAAAGCTTATCTGATGACTTATAATTGCTTGTAAATCATCCAGTCTGTGTCCGGGGCTTTGCAATTTTCTTATTCCTCTCTGTCTAAACAGATCTGCAATCCCTATTGCTTTAGAAGCTATCTGCGTCCTCGAGTGCTTGGGATTAGAAAACAGGAGGATAATGCTTGCTCTCCGTTTCACAGGTGGGCAACTGGGGCAAAGGAGCTTCTCAAAAGTCATGCTGTTTAGGACTGAGCCCCTTCTCCCTGAGGAACCACACAGATCCAGCCTCCGAACTGTACTTCCTCTCACGTGCTATTTACAAAAAGCGGCTTTTGTGCTTTGGGAGCTGCATAAAACGTTTCTGCCTCCCCAACTGGGTGAAACTGAAACCCACAGAAAA
>VZTL01028041.1:16679-51323 GCA_013400535.1 Scopus umbretta | reverse complement strand
ACAAGGTAGAAGCGAGCGCTGTGCCTTGACAGCCTCTAAAGAGCTAAGTGATGTAATATTCGGATTAGATGGAGCCGGACGGCTGTACACACGGACGGTTTCACCCGACAGAGTGTGCCTTTCACAGCTCATTATCGGACAGGATCTACTTACTTCATAATCTGCTCCTCCTGTTTAGCTTGCGCTTCTTTCTCTTCAATTTCAGTGACATCCTATAAAAAAAAAACAGGATACAAGTTTGTCAAACCTTGCTTTAATACAGACGAATTTTTATTTAGCCATCAAGTGATTAGGAGACCAGTTTCTGCAGCAAGATCTCTAGGTCAAGGAATTTAAGCGTTAAATCCAGCAACTTGCAACTTCCCTCCAAACCGCCGTTAGAACGCCAGCGCTGGGCAGGCTGCTACGGCCCATCTGTGTTCCTTTTACAACATCAACTGGGAAAATACAGTATGGCCAACCCCCCCCCAAACCCCAAAACATGCCTTACTGACCCGATTTCAAAGAGCAGAAAATGAGAGCACGTGTCACGCTGGAAGAGCGAGGAACAAGCCAGTGAGATCCCGAGCTCTCCAGCTGCATTCTGCTTACTAACCCAGAGGGGAAACGCAGAAAGAGCCCGCCCTGTACCTTCCACAGCGTGATGCTGGAGTCGCTGGATGCTGTCACAACCATATCATCTTGCTTGTTCGAGTGAAGACCCCAGATTTTATCTTCATGACCATCTAACGTTTTCACGCACTCATTTGTTTTAATTGTCCAGAGTTTTAAGAGACCATCAGAACCGCTTTCGGAAGAAAAACACAACAGAAAGAATCACCGGATAGATCCGTTCCCTCTTGCTGCTGATATCAGCTAAGATTAGTTTTGGCATCTTCCTCTAGACTCCTGGTGTAGGCACGTACCTGCTGAGCAGCTGTGCTCCTCGGCTTACAAAAATGATCTTCAGTACGGAGGCATCATGACCTTCAAAGGTCTGGAAAACAGCAAGGAAGCTCAAAAGTGTTAGAGCTGTTGCCAAGTCTTCCTTTTTCTCTCTTTTGAGAGAGAGAGAGTCCTCTTTCAAGAGGGTCATATGTACTCCTAACGCCCAAACAGGTAAGTTCCAAGAAGCAGCCTCTATCCTTGGGACTTTTACAGGGTCGATTCCCCTGCCACTGCATGAAGCACCCGTTCAGCGAGGTAACATAGAATCACAGAATCATCAAGGTTGGAAAAGCCCTCTGGGATCACCTAGTCCAACCGTCAACCCAACACCACCGTGCCTACTAAACCATGTCCTGGAGTGCCACANGGCACTTGGCCACGTTGAACCTCATACAGTTGGCCTCGGCCCATGGATCCAGCCTGTCCAGACCCCTCTGCGGAGCCTTCCTGCCCTCCAGCAGATCGACATTCCCGCCCAGCTCGGTGTTATCTGCAAACTTACTGAGGGTGCGCTCAATCCCCTCAAACACTGCTGAGCAGACCAGGGCACAGAGCAGCAGCTGGCTTCTCGTGGTCTTAGTGACACTGCTGGACTGGATAGATAGTTCTTCTACAAAGAGCGCATCTGAAATTTAAACTTGCGTGTTTTTCCTACAGGCCCACAGCTGTGTCAAGCAAAGCCGGCTCTCTTTCGATAGCTTGAATGTGCTTTTCCCCTATGATCAACCGCGTTGCTCGTTGGCTAGCTAGAAAAAAACACCACTTGAGCCCTGGGCAGATGCTCTTGTCCCGGAGCCTTGCGTGCAGCTCACACAGCCAGGATCCTGGAGAACAAGGCTAGACCTGGCAGCTCTTCCTTCAGCATGGCCACGTTGCTGCATTTCAGCAGCACTAACTAGCACGTACTTTTCTAAAGCAGCCTTAATCCATCTCCGTAACGTGCAAGCATTGCCGAGAGCAAGGGGCAGCCTGAGTTCTCGTTACCTTCAGGCAGCTGAAGTCCCGAAGACCCCAAAGCTTCAGGGTCCCGTCTGCTGAAGAGGTGGCCAAGACCTGATCCACTGGGGAGAACTGCACACACCAGATTCCACGCTTGTGTCCGGTGAAGACGCCCAGCAAAGAGCAATCAGAACAGGACCACAGCTTGGCCAGCCGATCCTGCGAGCCGGTGGCAATGAGCTTGTCATTCGGAGAAACTGCCACACTGTTGATGTCCTGGGGAAGTCACACAAGCACAGAGAGCACAAAGCAGTTTACGTCTGCTCTTGCTGTCGGACTGGTAATAAGTGTAGGGTACAAGACAGGCGAGAAGGCTGTACGTACTAAAAGTATGTTCTAATGTCAGGTGGAGCTTTACCTTGTCATGACCCCTCTCAGTCACTTTTGCATGAAGGGCTTCTGGACTGGAGATCAAGGCTGCTTTTGCTTTGGAAGTGAGGGATTCCGGGATATTCCAGATCTTGATTGTGCAGTCCTGGCTGCTGGTCACTATGAAGCTTTCTTTCAGTCTGAAAGGAATAAAAAAGTCAAGTGTAAGGAAGCAAAGCAGTGGCTTCCCCTGCACAGAAGAAACGGCCTCCTCCTCCCCTACCAGCATCTACACACATTCAGTCGCTCCGCTGGGATGTGAAACAGAGTGCTTTAATGTTTTTTCAAGCTCTCTTTCATTTTACTTAGGCCCCTGGGATAGCCTCCAGTAATTCAGACATTAGGCAAGAGCACTGCCAGCTCTCTTCATTTACAGACAACGGTATACTGCAGCTCTTGAACAGGCAAGCTGGGCTTCCAGACTGTTAGGCAGCACGAAGGCAGAAAAGCTGGTAAGCAGACTCGCTATTCAAGCAGGCACCTCCACAGACAAGTCCCCTTCGCTCCCCAACCCTCCTCTCCGGATCACTCAAGCTTTATCTGGCAACTTATCCAGCTGCTGCTCTCTAAGGCAAACGGGAGTTAGACTGACAAAGGAACGCAAACTTTACAACTTATGGATAGGCAGATGTGGCTCCAAAAAAAATTTCATCCTTCCTTCAAACTCAGAGTGCCACGGCAAGCTGGCATCAAGAGTAAGAGGATGGCTCAGAGGCAGGCATCCGCCAAAACATTCACCGCAAGGATCAGCAAAGCAGCCATGACTCGTGCTTGCAACGGTACGCGCTTGGCCGATTTTGATTACCTTGAGCAAGAGACAGCGCCTACCCCGTGCGCATGGCCCAGGCCTTGGGCAACGCAGATCACCCTTCCATCTCTGTTCATCCGCCAGACTCGAAGGCTTTTGTCCTGTAACGGGAGAGGACAGAAACCGCTGTGCTTTTCTGACGAGCGCTCAGTTCCCCGCGCGTTCACCACACTCACAGCCTGACTGTTCGCCCGTCCTCAGGCTTGAACCTTTGCCTGCGTTCACCAGAGGGGGTGAGGGCAGACACGGCCAAGCAGGGGGCGCTGCGCTGCGGAGGTTTGTTTCTGGGTGCGTCAGGGCAGTCGGCACCTTTCCTCCCAACACGGTTCTCATACACCGTTCCCCATCAGTCTCACGCTAACGACGTCTCTGGCCACTAATGCAAGACCAAGATGCTTGGAGAACGAGACGTCTCCCTTCCGGCTAATAAAATACAACCAATCGCATTTCCCCAGGGACGACGTTAAAAAGGGATAGTGGAAGAACCTTGTATTTGGGGGACGTAGCAGACAGGAATTCCATCTGAACAAAAGCCCTTTCTGGGTGGCCAATAAGGAATACAACTCTGCCCGTTAAGATCACTAGAAATGAAGAGTTTCGTTAAATGAGGAAAACTCACGCACCTTAGCACAGCTGACGAACATCAGGCCTTTTCTGAAGACATCCAAAGCAAGAATTGTTTCTAAACAGAAGAAGAAAAAGCAGCTGGATGCAAAGTACTACTGAAACAGGACAACGGAAACGCGTGAATCAACGGGTCTGCTGCTTACTGCCTGGGGGACGGGTTGAGGACACTCCGGATCAGACCCGCACCCCTACGGAGCGACTGGCTGCTTACGGCATTGGCGCGAGCCTGTCGCTTGCAGCCACAAAGCCGCATTCAGAGCTCGCGCTCACGTACCTACACCTTTAGCTCCAATTTAAACTGATCTCACTGCTAGTGAAAGGGGCTGAACTGACAGACCTGGAAAAAGAAAACTAATGTTTGCAAAACCGGGGCAGCATAATATATCCTTTCTCCACACAACTCCAAAAACCTGTTGTGACGCTGTTCCAGAGAGAACTCAAGGACTCCAGTGTCCACACAGGAGTTGCGAGAGAAGCTGGAGAAAGAAATACTTGCACATCTCCCACCCACCCACGTCAGAGCTGATCACACACACCTGTGTGGCCGTAGAGGATCTGGCAGTGTGACGTTGCCAGTTCAAACACTTTCAGCTGAGGGCTGTTGGTAGCCACAACAACGTGAGAATCACCAGGCCCAAGGAACTTCACATCCAGAACCTCATCGTTGTAACCTGCAAGCTGGGGATGGCAGAATAGGAAGAGCTTAACAGGGAAAAGTCAGCTGGTTAGGGAAGTACCGAATGGCCCCGTGCTCAGCGAGGCTGCGCTGCTGTTACTTTTCATTTAATGCTGCATGCACGCATCTGTTTTACGCATAAGCTGGAGCACGGGAGGGATTTCTGGCTGGGCCCGTTCTGCTTTCTTTTCCCTGCGTTTGTCTCTGCGCAGTATTCCTCCAGACAAGCCCACCAGTGAAACCGGCTTTCTGGCTTGTAACCGAGGAACAGTTCAAGAACAGGCAGGAGACACGGGCACCCCTGGACAAAGCCTTCACCAGCAGCAGAGCTGATCCTAAAGCATGGATAAAGGAAGAAGGGAAGCTGAGGGTTGTTACCTGCTTCCTGAGCTGAAGAGTTTGAGCGTCATACAAAACAATGTTGTGCTCCACGGACACCGTGACAATCTCATTTCTCTCGGGCACAAGCATGCACTGGGTGAGACTGCGCTCGCTGGCCTCCTCCTTCAACTCAAAGGGCACGGGCTGGGTATACACACAAGCAGCTGTGGCAACTTCCCAAACTTTCAGGATGCCTAACAAAAAAAAATGATATAAATTATCTGTCAGAGCCACTGTTTTAGACATTCCAAAGAATATAAAGCAAACCCTGCCCTTGCCTACTGGAAAAAGCTATGCGACTTTAAGGCAGGACTGTGAAAAGATCTAATCACAGCGGCACAAAGGGCGGCAAAGTTTTAATTCCTCAGTCCAAATCAAACTTTACTGCAGTTTGAAAACATATACTATAGTTAAAGCTCCACAACATGCCTGATCAATCCTGCTCATCCACCTCCGTCAGAGCAGCTCAGGAGAAGGCTCCGCTCCCCAGCCCTCCGGAGTTCAGCCCAAGGCTTCTGCCACACGAAGAACGCACACGCCAGGAAGAGCGGCAACGCAGCGCCTTACGTACCGACCTTCCTCCGCCTCCGAATCCGGCGTCGACAGGCCAGCACACTCACCTTTGCTGCCAGCTGTGACAAAGTGCAACCCTGGTTTCTTCACGCCCAGTTGAGAGAAGTCTCCCTTTTCAGGTAACAAAACGGCAGCTTCCACGCTCTGGAAGAGAGTTGGCCAAACAGCAGCTGAGCGCAAGGGACCGGAGTCCCGTTTCGGCTGTGCAACAGCCCGCTAGCGCTGGCGGATGCACACACACCACGCTCCACTGCCCCAGACTGCGTGGCTACTGAGGACGGGCAGGCGGATACGACGGGAGAACGAAGTTTTTACCCGACTGCCCTCCCTTCCTCCTCCAGCACTGGGGCAGCGGTGACATATACTTCCTCAAATTGCCGAGGCACGACCACACCAAGCAAGGAGAGCAAGAAAATAAACAGCTTTAGACACAGAATTTTAAGGTCTCTGGAAAGTACAGGGGAAAGAAACCTGATCTCATAATACATAGGAACATAAAGACGGAGAGGTGCCATACAAACTGTGACCTAGAAACTCCAAAGGATCTCAAAGGAATAAATGAAATGCAATTTCACCTCATAGACAGGGACGGTTCGTTTACTTTCTCTGGTTTTCAGGTCCCACACCATGCAGATTTTATCACGGCCAGAACTGCAAGTTAAAAGAGAACTTTCAGTGCTAAACCCATTCATCTTGGGCTCCGAGTGCAAATTTGGCATTGCGAGAAGAAGCCCACGTGAAAGAAGACACCAGCCCTCCACGTGACGGCACAAATATTATATTTTCATTTATACTATTATTGTTATTTCTGGCAATATATTGCCAGAAACACAAAACCAGTCACTTGCTTGTATAGTCAAGCAGAGACTGAACACTTGTAGCGCTCCTTCCCCTCACAGGACAACCTTCCCAGACCCTACAGGAACACCCAGTCCCTGGCAGGAGGCAGGGTGAACGGGAGAGAAAGGCCAAGCCTCTGCAAGGTCTTACCTCACGAGCGTGTTTCCGTCTGCAAAGGCCAGCGAGGTGACAGCACTGAAGTGGCCGTCCAGCACAGCAACACACTTGCTGGAATTCAGGTCCCAGATGCGGATTTTGTAGTCAATTGAGGAGGAGAAGAGTTGCAGCCGGGAGACATCAGGGTGGAATTCAACAAGGCTAGACAGGAGGAGACGCGCTTGAACGGGACAGATTAAACTACCTGGCATGCTGGCCTTAGCCCAGCGTCTAAATAAACATCCATTCTACACAAGGAATCCGACAGATCAACCGACAGGAATTTATACCAGGACTTTCTTTGTAGGACTTCATTCCCGTGCAACCCGCCGGGAAAATGTACAATTGATCTTTGCCAGTCTCACACGTTCTTGAAGCACGGGTGTCCCACTTAGATCCCAACAAATTTCTTGATCAAACTCTTTCCTCTCTGGGCTCAAGTCAGTCATAGCCCTGCTCCTTCACTAGACATCCCAAGAATCAGCAAACAGAAGAGCCCAGGACCTGCTCGGAATGGGCCTTTGCATTCCGTTAACTCAAGACATTTCACATCAATCCCAGCATCCAAGCATCGCACTAACGCCAGCGACGGACAAAAATGACTCGTCCTTACTGTACAACTCCTGAAGATCCTTTTAGGTTGTGTGTGCAGTACTGTTTGATCATATCCCAGATCTTAATGGTGCTGTCACAGCCACCTGGAAAAAGAAGGGCATATAGGAATGAACTACAGAGGAGAGAGACACGGGAGGTCCAATGTATCAGCAACTGTAAAATTTCCTGGGTTGCAAAGAAAGTTGGGTTGCAGTAGAAAGAAAAATGAATGCAGCAACTACCCCCCACACCAAGAGAAGCTCAGGAAGCACCCTGCACTTCCAGAGAGCTGGGCAAAACCTGCTCACAGTCAAACCTGAAGTGCGATGAAGTTACAGGTCATGCCTGACCTCCTCCGTCTCCAAGAGTCCCGGTTCTGCACCAGGATAGCTAGGCCACCCTGTCGTATCGACGCCTGACGTTTATCAGCATTTTACTACGTGTATTTTAGGCAGAGCACTGAAAGGACCCCTTGTCATCCGTCACGACATCACTTCTAAGCAAAACCTCTTCCGACTGTGTCTGAATTCAGGAGATCACTACCTCAGGCTGCGTCCAGCCGAGCTAAACTACTCAAGAGCAGCAGGGCCGCTCGGTCTCACTTGCGTCGTGTGACACTGAAAGAGGGCCGTACCTGTGGCTAACAACGTCGAAGTGGGGTCGAAGGCCATGCTAGCCACCGGCGCGACGTGCACGGCTTTCCACGTGCGGACGCACTTGCTCTCTCGCCAGTTCCACTGCTTCAGCAACAGGGCTCGGCTCCCCGTCACGAGGATCTGTGCAAAAGCGAGGCGAAGGAAAGCGCGATTAACTGCTTTAATTTCTTAAGGAAATTGAATTTAAGAAATGTCTTTAAATTTCTTAAATTTTCTTTTTTTGCTTAACTATTTTAATTTCTCTCCGTGCCTGCGCACAAGGCACAGAAACGCCAGCAGCTATGACACCCTTGAAGCTCAGTCTCTCAGCATTCCCATGTCGGACTTGAGCCCAGAAGGGGAGACAGGCAGAAGCGCCTGAGAAGATTCCGCAGAGACCTCTGGAAACGCGGGGCGCTTCCAGGCGGAGCAGCCTGCAGCGTTCGCTGGCTTTATCAGGAGGCCTGACAGAGCAGCACAGAAAACGACAAAGCAAACACGTACCTCGTCGTCGGGGCTAAGGACAAACGAACTGATATTCTCTTCGTCGTCCTACAGAAACGAAAGGAAAAACCCCACAGTTAAGCCCCCCTGTGGGGCAGCGCGCTCTGGCAGTTCCCTTCCCTACGCGCCTCTGCTGGCCCTGAGCAGCTTAGGGACTGCACAAACAACATCCGTCTGCGTTTGGGACCGTTCTCATCCTCCCCTCCGCTTCTCGCCCTTGGGAGCTTCGGAACAACCGCCGGTGACAGCGGTAACGTGCCTCAGGAGCCTTGGAAAATCCTCAGCGGTTTCATCACCGCAGCTGGGGCTCCTCACCTGCTGGAGGCTGTGCAGAGCTCCTGTTTCTACATCGATGACGTTCAGCTTGGTCCCGCAGGGGCAAAACATGAACTTTCCATCCCGGTTGATCTGGGGAAAAGGGAACGGAAGCCAGGAACGTTTACAGAGCCGGGAGACGGGGTACTCCCGGCCCTGCCCCTGGCTGCCTCCGTACCTGGACTCGCCCCCCTTTGTAGAAAGGCTCGATTTTCCTCCACACGGCGTAGCTGGAAAGAAAAGAGAGACGCGCGGAGCGGCGGTTACACCAGCAGCGCGGCGGCCTGTTAGCTCCCGACAGCCCCGGGGCAGCGCCGCCACACGCTCCCAGCCCCGCCGATCGCCCCGACCCCGCCGCCCCTCACTTGCTCTTGAAGCGCACGGGGCTGGTGGCGGCCGCCTCCATGTCTCGCTCCGCGTGCCGGCCGCTTCCGGCGCTCTCGGTTGCTAAGGGAGAAGGAGTTCCACTTCCGGCGCACGGGGAGTGACGCACGGCGCACACGCTAGGGAGGGGACGCCGCAGACGCCATCTTTGGTGCGGGCAGGACGCCGCTCTATGGCGGCAGCAACCCCGCACGGCCCAGACGGTAGGCAACCAAAAAAAAACCCCAAAACCCACTCGGGACCTCCGTGCGCGCCGGGCCACTTGCCCAGGGCAGCCCCCACACCGCTTCCCAGCGCCTCAAAGCTCTTTCCAGCGGAGCATTCCCTCCCCGCCCCGAGGCAGCGACTTCCCAGCCCCGGGGAAAAGCGGGATTTTTAGACCAGAAGAAACGACAAATAGACCAACAAGCTCTCAAGTATTTCATCTTTTATTGCAGATAAAAACACGCAACTGAGTCGTTTCCAACGGTTCCAAGTGCGAATACTCATATTTCATCTTTTATTGTATATAAAAACACGCAACTGAGTCGTTTCCAACGGTTCCAGCTGCGAATACTCCCTGACCGCCCGCTGCTCCGCGAGGCCGGGCCAAGCGCTGCAGCCCGGGCAGATCAGCTCCACACCCAGCGGCGCCGTCCGTCTGTCCGTCCGGGGAGGCCACGCTCAGCACCTGCTGCGGAAGGAAAGGCAGCGCTCAGCACCCGCCATCACCCCGCCAGGCCTTAGTCCCCCCGCCTTGCCCGCTACAGGGGTTATGGGAACACGGGTTTCACTCCCCACACGCAGCCGTGGGCAGTAAGCTTAGTGTTCCCTATGCTGTCGGCACAGTTATCTCACCAGGGGCCACACAGGAGACCCCAAGTGATTTTCAGACCGCGCCGGGCGCCCTCAGCTAACACACCCCGAGAAGCATCTTCCCAGGCCGCTCACCGAGGCCCTCCCCTCCACGCCCCACCCGACACCGGCTCAGGCAGCACCACAACCACCTCCCAACAGCATACTTTAATTCTGTTGCCGCCTTCTTTTTTTTTTAAAGCGCAAAGTACGCAGAAGACGGGACAACACCACACTCCCCCTCAAAAGCGAGTCCCCACGCCCTCACCTGCCCCTAGCGCGCCTCAGAGTAAGCGTAAAGCGCCTGCGCGCCTCCTTATATACAGGGCGCAGGCCGCTGATTGGTCTACCTGCCCCGCACCCTGTATAACTCATACCAAGGCGGCGCTCTGCCCCGCAGTGTATTCCCTACTCAGCGCGCCGGGCGGCGCTCTCGCGAGACCCCCGCGGCGTATAAATAGTGAGAGGTGGGGCGGCGCGGCCTTCTACGCTGAGAGCTCACGTAAGCGGGGCGGGCGGGATGGCGGCGGCGCGGCCTGCGCTCCATCCGCGCCCANGGGCGGCGGGGAGCGGGGCCGCGGGAGGGCCGGGGCCGCCGCCAGCCTGGGAGCGGGAGCTGAGCCGGTGCCCCTGGGGTGCTGGCAGCTGGTGCTGGCGGTCAGCCTTTCCCACGGATTTCTTTCCTAGTGGATTCCTGTCACCAAGCTCGGTCGCCTGGTCAAGGATATGAAGATCAAGTCTCTGGAGGAGATCTATCTCTTCTCGCTTCCCATCAAGGTGAGCTGTGAGCCTTGGAGTAACGCGCGGCAGAGTCGGGAGCAGTTCCTGCGTGGGACGCTCGGCTTTCAGTGTGCTCGCCTTAAAGACATAAACCGGCAGAAGCTGAGGACTGATGCAGTCGGGTGGAGCGAAGCCGGTGGGTTTTGTGTGCTGCCTGTTCTGCCTTGGGTGGAGATGGCAGCACGTTGCTCCAGTGTTGCTGTAATAGTTCTGCTCGGTGATGGAAAAACAAAGTTTTAACTTGCTGCGTTGGGCTGTGTAGCAAGCTAGAATAAGATTGTGCCTGCAAATTGCTCAAGTAACATGCTCAAGTACCTATTGCTTAAAAAGCTTTGTGTAGGTTTGTTGAACTGGTGTGCTGAAACCAGGACAACTGGAATGGTAGGAGCTGTGCTAGCTATGTTTGGTTTGTTTAAAAAGCGTGGCCTTGTGTGATTAAATGTCCGACTCTTGCAGGAGTCGGAGATCATCGACTTCTTCCTGGGCTCTTCTCTGAAAGATGAGGTTTTGAAGATCATGCCTGTCCAGAAGCAGACTCGTGCTGGTCAGCGCACCAGGTTTAAGGTAGCCTTTTTCTTCTGTTTCCTCACATTGAAAACTCTGCATGTGTTCTCTGCTGCTTTTTTGGTATGATATTAATAAATTAGTTCAAATACCTTTATTTTCTTCTGTAGTGTCTAGTGAATATTTTGGTACCGGGATTGGCTTGTGTAGCTCACAAAATGTTTGTATTATTTTGAAAACCCTAGTAATATCTTCAAATCTTATTTGAAACAGCCCTAGCATGAGATAAAGTCACACTTGTGCTGTGATGCTGCCAGTTCAGGGGCTGTGGTGAGAAGCCTTAGGTGTAAAGAGGGAATGCTGCTTGGAAATTATGGGAGCCTTTGACCAGTATGAGGCTGTAGCAGGGATTTGAAGCCCAGTTCTTTGAGCGTAGCTGGTTTTGGAACAAGCTCTAAGGGGAAAAACGGGCTTTTTTGAGCTCTGTTCATGGCCGAGCACGCACCTCAGGTTATCCTTGGCGAGAGACCTGATGGGCTGTGTTCTGCTCGGGGAGTATTTCCATGCGGTGCAGCCGCCACTGAAAATGTTTCTTTCAATCCTAGGCTTTTGTCGCCATCGGGGACTACAACGGCCACGTTGGTCTTGGTGTTAAATGCTCTAAAGAAGTTGCCACCGCTATTCGCGGGGCAATCATTTTGGCCAAATTATCCATCGTACCTGTACGGCGAGGCTATTGGGGGAACAAGATCGGCAAGCCCCACACCGTGCCTTGCAAGGTGAGCATGACTGGCTTGGCTGGGTCTCGGTAATGGCGCTGTAGCGCGTCTTTCGGGAGCTGTGACCCGTCGTCTTCGCGTAGGTCACCGGCCGGTGCGGATCCGTCCTGGTGCGTCTGATCCCGGCTCCCCGCGGTACGGGGATTGTGTCTGCCCCTGTCCCCAAGAAGCTGCTGATGATGGCGGGTATCGATGACTGCTACACCTCGGCCAGGGGCTGCACTGCCACCCTCGGCAACTTTGGTAAGCTTCAGGTTTTTGTGTCGCAGCTTTGCTGTGTCTGTCACTATTTTTGTCATTGATGGGGACACAATGTACCCATTTCTATAGTATTTTTCTAATCTGCGTTGAATCAAAAGCTTCTAGCAATCAAGCAGAAGCAAAGACAACTGCTGATACTTTTTACGGCGTGGTTTAGGCCTGCTGTAGATGATCCTGAAGTTCTGTAAAATCACAAGAAATTGTCTTTTTGCACATGTATTGATCCTAAAAAACCAGAAATCTCCCAATCTGCGCGATTGCACTTGTTTGAAGTAGTGTAATTGTCGTAAATGGAGAGAGAAAGAAACTTGAGTTTCGTGTGCATATCAGAGAGAGCCTGCTGTGGTCTCCCTGTTGCTTCCTAAATTGTACATTTTTGGAGCTGGGTGAGTGCTAGCGAGCGGGTTTTCAAAGCCGCGCTGTGCAACGTCTGACTTCTGTCCGTAGCTAAAGCCACCTTCGATGCCATCTCCAAGACCTACAGTTATCTGACTCCTGACCTCTGGAAAGAGACTGTGTTCACCAAGTCTCCTTACCAGGTAAGAGTATTTCTGCAACTTGCAGCTCAAATCTTGCCCTTCTTGGGTAAAGGAAATGGGAAAAGGAAAGTTTTGAAATACTAAGGAAAAGTAAGTTGTATCAGAACTACTCCAGCACCAACACACAAACACCTTGTTGGAAAGGGACGCAGTGCTGAGAAACCTGTGATAGTGGCTTAAGAAAATAAAAAGGATTTTTGTTTGGTTTTGCAGGAGTTCACTGATCATCTGGCCAAGACCCACACCAGAGTCTCGGTGCAGAGAACCCAGGCAGCTGCTGTGGCAACGACTTAAGTGGTTTTTGTACGAGACAATAAAGCGATCAGTGAACAAGAAATTGTTGTGATGGGATGGTTATTGCATTGGGCAGAGGGCTTAAATCTCGGCTGGGGATTTGAGGAGGTTCACGTCTGTGGGCTAGAGCCTGAACATCTGTTGAATGAAATAGTGTGTTAGGTTATACTAATCCTTGTTAATCGCGTATTAATCCTAAACGGGATCTAGAACCAGCTCTGAAGATCACGTGCTGTCCTACAGCAGATAATCTTTACCCTAACTGAGGGAATTCTCTGCCTGGGCTGGGCAGAGCGGCATGCTCCTGTTGGTTCCGGGAGGTGGGAGAGAGGTCCCAAGGGGAAATCCCAGCTCATGCAGCCAGGGTGTCTGGAGCCAGGGGCTGACCATGGTTTAGAGGATGGTAACGGTCACCTGGAAGAGGTGGAAAAAGGAGGAATTCTGCAAATGTTTGCAGATCTCCTGAAAGAACGAGTCGAGGTGGTAGTTGTAGGGCAGATGCCTGGGCTGCACGTTTATTGTAGGGGTCAACAGCATCAGAGTTCAAAGACGTGACATGCAGGATGGGACGCTGGCGCCGCGGAGGGAGGCGCAAACCATTTAGATCTACTGAGATGCATTTGCTTGTGCCTTCCTCTCCTCCATCATCCTGTGCTTCTGCTTCATCAGGCATGTCCTTGCGTTTCCATGGACTCCAAGATCACCGTCTAAAAAGAAAGTCAATGTCTGAAGAGTGCCCCTCAGCAGCTAAAAAGAAATAAGGCCTCTCTCCGGCGGGA
Organism: Scopus umbretta; assembly: GCA_013400535.1. Taxonomy (NCBI): domain Eukaryota; kingdom Metazoa; phylum Chordata; class Aves; order Pelecaniformes; family Scopidae; genus Scopus; species Scopus umbretta. The sequence continues at coordinate 37,765 of VZTL01028041.1, read as the reverse complement.
AGCCCGGGAGGGTGGCTTAAGCCCCCCTTTCCCCGCTGGCTGTCCCAGCCGCAGCGGCGGTGCGCAGGCCGCTGCCATACTCACATCTGTCCTGGTAGGCCTTGGTGACCTGCGCCAGCAGCTCCACCTCCTTGGCACAGTTCTGGAACTGGTTGGGTCCTTCCCTCTGCTTGCACGCACCTAGCCTCTCCCGGATTATCTCCACGATTTCCTGATCAACCATCCTGTGGGAAAGATGATGATGAGGAACGTAACCACAGCCAAGAGATGATGGAAAAGCTGAGCAAAGGGGCCATGACACCCTGCGGAAGGTCAGCTCTGGATTTTTACAGGATCCTGGCCTGTCCCCCGCAGCAGTGCTGCAGGAACCAGGCAGCGCAGGAGGATGCGTGCCAAGGCCGCCCCGCTCAGCTCGGGCGTGCTGCTGGGGACAGCAGGACTGTGAAATGGGTGTTCTGTCGTGGCGTGGGCAGGAGGTGCTGCCGCAGCACCCCAACTCCACCGAAATACCCCGAGTTCAAGCCAAGGGCTGCAGTTCCCGGGGCGGACTAACCAGAGCGGCACACTCTGCTGTGGCCTCGCCTGGAGACAGCCCGTGACAGCCGTACCTGTCCCTCCTCCACTGTGCTTCGGCCTCAAAGAAGCAGAGGTAGTCGCCCTCCAGGCACTCGCTCAGGTCAGGCACACGGCGAAACTTCTGGTGGTAATAGTAAAACTTGTTCTTGGCTTGCTGGCGCTCGATCCACTCTGCAGAACAGCCCCGTGGTCAGGCATCCCTGGCCCACAACTAGCAGGCAGACCTTCTGTCTGTCCATGCTGTGACCAGTGTCCCTCTGTCTGTCCCAGTGCCTGTGCCATGTTCTTGTCTGTGCCCTATGTCCCTGTGTCTGTCCCAGTGTCCATGCTGTGTCCCTGTCTATCCCAGTGTCCGTGCTGTGTTCTTGTCCGTGCTGTGTTGTCTGTGCCCTGTGTCTGTGTTGTGTTCTTGTCTGTGCCCCATGTCCCCATCTGTCCCAGTGTCTGTACTGTGTTCTTGACCATGCTGTGTTGTCTGTGTCCCACTGTCCCCGTCTGTCCCAATGTCCCCCTGCCTGTCCCAGTGTCCGTGCTGTGTTGTCCGTGTCCCCCTGTCTGTCCCAGTGTCCATGCTGTGTTCTTGTCTGTGTCCCGTGTCCCTCTGTCTGTACCCCGTGCCCCCCTGTCTGTCCCAGTGTCCGTGCTGTGTTGTCCGTGCCCCGTGTCCCCCTGTCTGTCCCAGTGTCCGTGCCCCGTGTCCCCCTGTCTGTCCCAGTGTCCGTGCTGTGTTCTCGCCTGTGTCCCGCATCCCCGTGTCCCTGTGCCCTTGCGTGTCCCATCTCCCCGTGCCTGTCCCGCTGGCCGTGTCTTTACGCTTTTGCCCCGTGCCATGTCGCGGCGCTAGTGAGGGGGCCCGGCCGCCCCGGGACGGGAGCGGGGAGGGGCTCGGCCCGCCGGTACCTCGGACGAAGGTGACGGGCGCGTCGACGACATAGTTGAAGACGGTCTGGAAGAAGGTGACCGGGTTGGGCACCGACGTGGTCCTCTCGGAGACGGGGGTGCGGGTCGGCGGCACCTTGTACGCCTCCCAGTCCCTGTCCTCCGGCATGGCGGCGGCGGGCCGGGCGGGCGGCGCGGAGAAGATGGCGGCGCCCCTCGCCCCGACCGCGGTCGGGCGGCGCCGCTCTGCGCATGCTCGGCGGTGCGCGGTGCACGCTGGGACGTGTAGTCCGCCCGGGGGAGCCGCCGAGGCCGCCCTCATGGCCGCCCTGTCGCCTCCATCTGCTCCCGGCGCCGCGGAGCCCTCCTCTCCTGGGCTGATGGAGGGCTTTGTACCCCGTCCCTACCCAGAGCAGCCGCCCGCGCCGGCCTCGGGGTGCCCCGTTAGGAAGCCGTCCCGATTCCTGCCGTTCACCTCCGAGTGTGTTGAGGAGGGAGAGGTGTAAACTGAGACACCGGCGGCTGACCTTTACCAGGCCGCAACCCTTGACGTCCACCCTGCCAGCTTGGCCGAGCGTGACATGAATATAGCAGCGCGTGAAGCTAGCAGCTAAATTTGTGTCTTCAGACCGATAACCATCTTAAGTATTAGAGCGGGGAGGCGCTGACTGCCAGCCTCCTCCTGCGGGGACCTGGGCGAGACGTCCCATGGTTTGTAAAGCTCGGCGCTGCTACCTTTCGATTGCGTGGAGAGGGACAGCGAGCAGGGCCGGGTCACCAGCCGCGTTAGTGCAGCTGAAGTGGGGGTTCAGCTCCGCAGAGCTCCGCTTGGGCTGGAAAAATACGCTTGGTGGGCAATTGCAGCCAGGTGCCGGGACTGATCATAGCAAGGGAGGGAGGTGCGGTGGGTGTAGAACTAACCCTTCGCCGCTTGGCCTGACCCCCAGCTTCCCTGCCTTGCAGCCAATTGTGCGAGAACTTGTCCGCGTCTGCAGCGCTGTTGCTTTTCCCTGCCTTGGCTCAGCACGACCTTGCGATTGGGGTTTATATATTTAGCTCTTCTAATTTGGTTTTCAAGGTGCGTATTTAACCTGCGCCTGTTCTTATTACCGATTCCTTTGGGCATCCTTTCCCGTTTCTTCTGACCGTTAGCTGTGCTTGTTTGGTGCCATTTGCCTTGACGACACAAAGCCCGTGAATTCTGAGCAGGCCCTTTTGGCCCTGCAGAGTACAAAATAAGTCATTATAATTAACATCACAGAAGGGCGGACCTATTAAAGAACGTCTCTCTCCTTCAAAGTCCTCAAGCAGAAGGAGGGAGATTATGTTCAAGTTTTTTTATTTAATCGGTATCATTTGTCCTGAAACTGATTAAATTCTTCCATGCACGTGATGGAGGCTTGAACAAAATCCCACCCTGTTAGGAGTTTTTTGCGTCGTGCTGGAATTGAGGAAGAGCCCAGAATCCTGCCAGCATTCACTGATGTTAAAGGGGAGATTTCCCGTAGTGCTTTGGGTCCCAGCGTCTTCTGGGACCTGAAAGTGAAGCTGATCTTTTCTGTTCTCCCTCTCTGCAGTCCCACCGCAAGTTCTCTGCTCCCAGGCATGGCCACCTGGGCTTCCTCCCCCACAAGAGAAGCCGTCGCCACCGAGGGAAGGTGAAGACGTGGCCTAAGGATGATCCCAGCAAACCAGTCCACCTGACGGCTTTCCTGGGCTACAAAGCTGGCATGACACACACCGTGCGGGAGGTGCACAGGCCTGGGCTCAGTAAGGCTTGGCTGATGGAAGCGGGGGGCCACATCCAGGAGGGAAACAAGGGAATAGACTTGTTGGTGGGAAAGGCTGCTCCTTGGAGTGGGTGGTGGAGGGTGGAGCACATAGCTTCCAGGCTACCTCCTGTAATGCCATCCAGATCTTGGATGGTCAAAGGCCACCTCATGGCCAGCGTGAGCTGAGTCTGGGGGTTCCTGGGAAGTCCTCACACCGGTATGGTGGCTGGCGGTTTGTTGGATCCTGCTGGCAGAAGGACCCTGCAGGGTAACTACCTGGTCCCGGGCTTGAAGTGTCTTGCTGGGGAGGTTTATAATGTTACCTGCCGGGATGCCCACAGGACTGGAGCCAAACTCCAGGACAAGAACCATCCGATGGTTCTCCATCCAACTTCTCCATCCAGTGGTCCAATCATCCAACTGCTTCTCCCGACCTGAGGAAGATGGGTTAAAGTCTGCTGGGCCACGGGGGTCTAACCCGTTCAGCGTCTGGGGATCAAACCCTGCGTGGTCCTCCAGTGGGTGGGAGACGGAAGGGCTGAGGCTGGCTGTGAGAACAGACCTCTCCCCCAGTGCCTTGCTTGCTTGGTGTAAGGGCACAGGCCATGAATGGCTCCAGGGAATGATCTGATTCCAGACGACACTGAGCACCATTTCCCTTTGCTGTCTTGCAGAGATCTCCAAGAGGGAGGAGGTGGAGGCCGTGACCATCATTGAGACCCCCCCGGTGGTGGTGGTGGGGGTCGTGGGATACATAGAAACACCGAAGGGCTTGAGGAATTTCAAGACTGTTTTTGCTGAGCACATCAGCGATGAGTGCCGACGGCGCTTCTACAAGAACTGGTACGTGCCTCTGTGGCTGGGGAGGGTCCCTGGGGCACTGCACGTGGGGAGTCCCTCGCAGATCTTCCCCACAGGCCCTCCATGATGCCCAGCCGTTGCGAACAGCTCAGCTACTGGCAGCTGGCTGTGAGGTGGAGTGAAGCTGCTATTTATTTAGTCATGCACAGAGATGCTGCAAACAGCTTGATGCTGGGAATCAGCATATGCATGTGTAAATTTATTCTAATAGTCGAACTAAGTTAGCTCTCTCCACAATATCATATGGCAGTGTGTGCTGCAGGTTCATTTTCCTCTGCGTCGGTCGGGCTCATCTACTCTCCGTTGAACTGGAATACTTGAGCTGAGGCACCAAATGAAGGGAGTAAAACCAGATTTTTCAGGGGGAAAATTGGCGGAGAATGTGACCTCTGGCCCGCGTAAATATCAACACCCCAAATCCCACACCAGCGGAGAGGAAAGTGGAAACACGAATTTTGTAACTGTAGGAATCATGTCTTCTGCAAAAGTGCCATTGAGATCCACCCACCACATGCCTCTGATCCCTGTCGGAGGCTGTTTTCTCCTTTCTCCACTTAGCTATGATCTTGCGCTTGTATTTTGATGGCGCTGAGCCAGTCAGTGGGAGACAACTGGATTCCTCATGCAAAAAGGTTTGAATTACCAGCCCTTTTTTGCAGCTCATTATGCACTTTCCTCTTCCCACCTCAAAGCCCTGTGTCGTGGCCCCGGCAGCCAGGCGAGCTTCGGGTATCCACAGGTACCTTGTGCCTCCAGGGAAGTGGCTGGCAAGGTGATCTGTCCCCCCACGCTACGCTGTCTCAGGGCACAGCGAAGTGCAGCAGCACTTCACCATTCAGCTCTGCTGGATGTTAAACACTTTTGTCGTAGGCACAAGAGCAAGAAGAAGGCGTTCACTAAGTACTGCAAAAAGTGGCAGGACGAGGATGGCAAAAGGCAGCTGGAGAAGGATTTTGCGGCTATGAAAAAGTACTGCAAGGTCATTCGTGTCATTGTGCACACGCAGGTCAGAGCCTCACCCTGGGAAGGGTGGGCAACTGGGGCTCGGGGTCTTCCTCAGCTCGGGAGCGTGGTGAGGGCCTGGGAGCAGGGATCACGGGGCGTCTTGGTGGGGTCACAGGAGGCTGAGCAGGCAGACACTGGTCAGAGGGTGTTGGACAAGGCATGCGGTCGATGGGAAGTGCTGGCTGACTTTTCCAGCTACCTCCTGACACCAACCTTGTCCCTTTGAGCCGGGCTCAGCAGAGCTCCCTGCTGGGGTTTTGCCAGAGGGGGCTGTGGCTGGGGCACACTGGGAGAGCCCACACACGCCGTGGAGGAGAGCAGGCTTTGTGCAGAGCCTCAGCAGGTGGTGAGCCCTGTGTCAGCGAGGGACCTTAGGCCCCATGATCACCTCAAATTAGCAACTGGTGTCAAATGTTTGGGCAAAAATAACCCACAGGCAGGCACAGTTTTGCCAGATGCCGATTGCTGATACACAGGGCCCATTTTCATGTTGATCCCTGGAGTTAACGGCTGCTTTGGAGTCTGGGGCAGAGCTAAGCTGGGTCAAGGCTTCACTTGTGGCTGGCACAGACCCTCAAAGTCCCGCTGTGGTGATTTGGCAGGGGCTTTGCACAGGGAGCTGGGACTGGGAGAAAGCAGAGGCATCTCTCAGTGGGAACTAGAAATCATGCTCACTCTGGAAGCAGAGGTGGAGCACGACCAAAGGAGAGGCGCTGACCCTGGCTTGGAGCACAGAGCTGCATCCTGGCTGGTCGCAGTGTTCAGCCTCAGACTGTGCTCTGGTGACGGGCTCCTCTGGGGCATTTACTGTGGCGATTATTACTGTACTGAACTCTTCGGGCAGGATGAGGCTGGCCTGCCCCTGTGCTCCCTGGAGAGAGGGTGTGCGTCAGCTCCTGCCTGGAACAGGAGCACTGGGAGATGGGGTGGTTGGGCTCAGGGACCAGGATTGGGGTCCAAGAGGTATGTAAGCATGCTGACCCAGGTCGCTGGCTGTTGTGAAAGGGGTTGACGGTGTGATAGAGAGAAGTGGTGAAGAGCTGGCCCTGCCCACCCTCTGTGCGCCTCACAAGTGGTGGGTGATGCAGCCCTGCCCTCACGTTCGTGCCTGGGAGGTGAGGGGCAAGATTTGGTCCTAATGCACTGTCTAATGCAGATGAAGCTGCTGCCGCTGCGGCAGAAGAAGGCCCACGTGATGGAGATCCAGCTGAATGGTGGGACAGTGGCTGACAAGGTTGACTGGGTCCGTGAGAGGCTGGAGAAGCAGGTCTCCGTGCACAGTGTCTTCAGCCAGAACGAGATGATTGATGTCATTGGCGTGACCAAGGGGCACGGGATGAAAGGTACAGAGCAAGGAGACCCTTGCCAGGGGCTTTGTTCTGCCCTTCTCATATGACACTGCCCATAAGGTAATGTTAGGAGAGGCAAGTATTAGCCGTGCTGAGAACCCACCAACTTATTGAGCACAGGGGGTATCAAAGAGGCTCTGGACCTCAACCATGACATGCAGTTCCATTGTAGCAGAGCTTGGTTTCCTTAATCTCAGTAGAGGCCATGTTTTCTACTGAGCCCAGAGTCCTCCCAGGAGCCTCAGAGGCACTGTGAGTATGTAAAGCCATTGCACTTCTCACAAACCCCACGTGTGCAGAGGTGTGGGTGTTTCTGTGCGTGTGCGTGGATGTGCTCAGCAGGAACATATCACAGTCTGATCAAATCCATGGGAAGTGAGAACAGTTCTGTGCTCTGGCCTCTCATGGTGGTGACAGCTCTTGGTCTCCTTCCAACATGGTGTCTTCTGAGAACTGCAGAAGAATGATGAGACCATCCAGCACTCACGGGGAGGGGCTCGGTCTCCCTGGCGTTCTCACCACCCTGTCTGGTCACACTTCCAGGGGTGACGAGCCGTTGGCACACCAAGAAGCTCCCCAGGAAGACACACAAGGGCTTACGCAAAGTTGCCTGCATCGGAGCCTGGCACCCGGCCCGGGTTGGCTACTCCATTGCTCGGGCTGGCCAGAAGGGCTACCACCACCGCACGGAGCTCAACAAGAAGGTATGGCCCAGGTGTGCTCCCTCAGCACCACTGCACCTTCCTGCCTTCCTTCCTCCCATGCTGTCGCCATCCTCTGCACCGTGGCCTCTCTTCCCTCCGGCTTCTCAGTTTCCCTGGAGATCTGCAGTGCTGCTGTTCTCCATGCCTTTCCCTGTTGTTCCCTGTTCCCTTGTCCCTGCGCAAGGGACACATCACAGGGGACACATCTTGGTGAAAACTGCATCGTCCCTGTGACATCCCTCACTGAGTCACCCTCTCAGTTCCCTTTCTGTTCCTAGATTTACCGCATTGGCCATGGGATCCACGTGGAAGATGGCAAAGTGGTGAAGAACAATGCCTCGACGCACTACGATGTCACGGAGAAGACCATTACGCCTCTGGTAAGGGCTGAGGGGGTAACAGGGATGTGACTGGCCTTGGCTACAGGAATCCTAGCCAGGGAAGTAATTCCTTGGCTGGAGACAGCTGCGTAAGAAATTATTTGAAGCAAATTCACTGAAAGAAATGCAGTGATTCCTTTCCTTGTGTTTTGGTCATGGAAAACCGTCTCTGTGAGGTGGGTTTTTTTAGGCCCATTGGTAGACCCGAACCTATAACTTTCAGCTGGTAATTTGGGCAGGAACCAATAACTTTGTTTAAAAAGAAAAAGAAGTATAAATTACATTTAAAATCTGATACTTAGCAGATAAACGTTTGTTCCTGGGTTTCAGAATTCACTTTTGCTTATTAAAAACTGTTAACTTGGGAGTCTAGCCAGCTCTGCTCTCTGTTCACCCACATCTTCAGGGAAGGCAGCAGGGTTGCTGGTTCCCCAGCTCTTACGGGGCGCTGCTTAGCTGGGCTCACGCAGTCAGTGGGGCTGACGTGCTCTGGTGGTCCTGAGCAGGCAACCTGAAGGGTGCAGAGTGTTGTTAGCTGGAAGGACTGTCAGTCACTACCTTCTCCTTCCCTAGAAGATGCCACCCGGTGACATGTCTGCTCCCATCCAGCTCTCCTGCCTGCCAACCCTCTCTCTGCCTCTCCCCACAGGGTGGCTTTCCTCACTACGGGGAGGTCAACAACGACTTCCTCATGCTGAAAGGCTGCGTGGTGGGCACGAAGAAGCGTGTGCTCACCCTCCGGAAGGTGAGAGCGCAGCCAGCGCTGGGGAGGGAGGGGCTGTAGCTTTCCGCAAACAGATTCACCACGTGGAGAATGCCACTGCCTCCAAATGCTGGGCAGGGAGAGCGGTCGGGTCCTTGATGCTGTGTTGCAGAGGGCACGTGGTACATGAGAGTGGTGCTCAGTGAGACCGTTCGCAGCTAGATGGTTTGTGGCAGCATGCAGTCGGATATACCCCCTCTGGAGACAGAAGCTGCAAGCCTTTGAGGGCGGTGATGGGGGGCAGACATGGAAACCTTGGCCATAAACAGATTGTGAGCAAATGCCAAGTGAAGAGTAGGCTCGTTTCAGAGCTGCTCTGCAATCCAAGGCATCACCTGCCACCTGAGCACCAAGGTGTTTCTCTGAGAAGGCAGATCTTCGTGGAGATATTTGTCTCATGGAGGCATCTAGGATATTCCAACCCTGCTTCCATCAGAGCAGACGTCCAGATCTTCTGTAACGATAAGCCTGATGCATTGTGACTCTTCTTTTCCAGTCCCTTCTGGTACATACAAGCCGCCGGGCTCAGGAAGCCATTGAACTCAAATTCATTGATACCACTTCCAAGTTTGGCCATGGGTGCTTCCAGACAGCTCAGGAGAAGCGAGCTTTCATGGTGAGTTACGCTCTGTGCGGGCTCCAGCTCCCAGGCCATGCTCGCAGCTGGGGCTAAAGCAACTGATTGACTCCAGCCAAGCTTCTCGATATAACAACAGCCAAATGAGTGATCAGGACCGTCTTGCATGAGAGACAGGCATGAATTCAATTCACACAGCAGATATTATGCTAAGGAAGAACACGATGGTTGTGTGAGTGATCCAAGACAACCCAACTAGCAAATAATATACCATATGGCCAACCAGTTTCCATTCACCACGGGATGTTTTAAACCAGCAGTTAACTTGGCAGGCACTGCCTTGGACATATGGTCCCTTTCACCCGTAATTGTGCACTTCTTTGATTTGTTTGGAATGATTTATGACTTTAATGTTCTTCAGAGGAGAAGGTTGGGTCAAATTCAGACATAAATTTGCGATTCTTTTGTCAGGAAGCTTTCAAAAAGGCCAAGAAGTATATTTTTCTTAAATCCAGGGGGGGAAAAAAAAAATATACCTAAATCCAAACCAAGCAGAGTTTCTTGAATAGTTTTGCAACTGTCACCAGGCTGGTGCATAAGTCTTGCATGTGAAATTGAGGAAGCGTTAAGTAAGCCAGGCCTTCAGCTAGCAGAAATGAAAGAAACAACCGCCTGGATACCACGCAGACATAAACCGTGTCTGGATCTGGCCTGTCAGCTAGAAATCCCCTGCGAAACTGGCTAAGCCTCCTTAGCCCCGGGAAGGGGGATTGGCTGTGCGGTGCCTTTGCAGAGCTCTTTAGAGGTTAAGCTGTTTTCCTTTATCTCAGCGTTAGGAGCTTGTTCTGTGTTCTGCTCTTGCTGTCGCTGCAAATCCCGAGTAGCTGTGACGTGGACCTTAGTGACGGGAGGTGGTTTTTACCCGGTTGCAGATGCTTTCTTTGCCTTTTTCTGCTGTGGGGTGAGAGTTTCCCCCACATCCAATGTGGTAAAACTAAACGTTTGGCTGGAAGTAGAGGCACATAAGGAATTCTTGCCATCTGCTCCCGTAGGACTGACTTGGTCTGGGCCAACACCATTTCTTAGCTGGTGGAAAGCCCTCAGGCTCTGTTGAGTTGGCCGATGAGAATCTGTGCCTTCGGCTGCGGGAGGCCTTGCCTCCTCCAGGGCTCGTACACCAGCTCGGCAGCCGCTCCACCGCGGTGGGCTCCTGGTAGCGCTCATCAGCACAGTTACTGCTCCCCTCCACGTCCCCTGACTGCAGGCCATCCTGCCTGGCTCGGAGCAGGTCGCTCGTTGCCGCTCTCTGGCTGCTTTTGTGCTGTCCAGATAAACAAACCCTTTGTGCAAGGGGAAAGATGTTCCGCTCCTGGCTCCTGCAGGGCGAGGGAGGCCCCGGGGGTGGCTGGTGAGCCGCGGCACAGAGCTCCCGGCTGGAGAGCGGAGACCAGGAGCAGCCTCGCACAGCAGAAAGGGGCCAGAGCTGCAATTCTGCTCCGCACAGCCCAGATGCGGCCTTGCAGGCCAGGCTTATGTGCCACTAACACTGAGAGCTCTCCTCTGCTCTCTTCCAGGGCCCTCAGAAGAAACACTTGGTGAAAGGGAAGCCTGGAGTACAAGAAGAGCTGTAAGGACTGAGATATGCAAGGCTACCTAACTGGGCACCTTCAATAAAAAGGCTTCAAGCCGTGCCTGCTGCCTGTCTTCCTTCTGGAGGGGTGTCTTGCCTGTATTCAGTGCTGCCTGCGGGCAGCAGCGTGTCCTCGAGGTTCCTCAGCAGGCGGGGATGGGACCAGTAGCACTTGGGACTGGCCCACAAGGACAGGACAGCCAAGTGTCTGCTCTGTCCTCTGGATCCTCCCTTTCCCTTGCTCGGTGAATTTTTTCCCACTGCCTGCATTCACCCAAACCACGGTGAAGACTCCCCTTCCTCTCTTCCAGAGGAGAGCAGAGTAGGTACCAGGACTTCTGCCCCAGTTTCCACTGGGAATACAGGGCCCCCCCTTACCTGCCTCTGCCCAGTCTCACTGACCATCTCTCCCCTCGCCTCCTCTCACACACGCACACCCAGGCACGCCTTTTGCTGAGCTGAAAGCATAACCTGTGGACTTCTCTCTGCACAAAGCCCCACGATCCTGGCTGGCATCCTCAGCAGATGTGGGAATTTGGGTACAATAAGACAGCTGCTAGGTAAGACTGGGCAGTGATGGATTTATTCAGATTTTGGACTCATTTCCCACCCATGTTTTCCTTGCAGTCCAGCTGCCTGCGGGGAGGGTGTGATGTGTCTTGGAGCTGTGATGTCTTGGATCGGCGGTGATCACAACTCCTTCCGTGCAGAACTGGGCTGGGCGTCCTGCACCCTCTTTGGGAACCAGACAGTGGAAAGCCCAGCCCTCCGCTGGTCCAGAGCTGCCCTCTTGACCAGGAGTCCTGGTAGGAGGCGCACGAAGTTCTTGGATCTCCAGCAAACACCTTGCCCTGGGTCTGGTTCCGCTCTGAACGTGCGTTTGCAGTATTTAAGGAGGCGGCTCATCTGCAAAAGTGCTGAGGATGAGATGAACTGAGAAGCTCAGACCCCACGGCATGGCCCTGGATGGCTCCATGGCTGGCTCCGTGTCCCGGCGAGGTCCCCGAGCTCTGTGCAGTGTCTCTGCCCTGCCCGTGGGGCTGCGCTTCAGAGCCTCTTCTCCCCCTGGGCTGGTAGATCCCTGGGCAGTGCCCCTGCGGGTGGCTGAGGGTCCAGGCCAGAGCGCATGACGGGAATGATGAGATCGTCCATGTTTGGCATCACCAAAATTTTCTGAAAAGAGGAATCCAGAGTAACAAGTAAGTGGTTCTGAATACCAGTACCTGACTGGTGACAGATCTGCCGGGAAGTGGCCTTGGCAGGAGCCACGCTCGGGTCAGAGACCAGGGCTGTGAACAGAAGCTCCTGGGCTCCCGCCCCCTCGTCAGCAGCTGACTGTGCCTGGCCCTAGAGGACTGCCAGCTCTGGATCTCTCTCAGGATGGGGCCAAGCAGGAGCAGTTTTTCTTTGCCCTGCTTACCTGCATGTATGGCTTCAACGGTGGTCATGGCAGAGGGCAGGGGGATTTGGGTACCTAAATATCTGTGGGGACATTTCTGGCTTTTTGACCAGAGGTCTCAAAGGTGAGTGAGAGGCTGAAAACAAACCAGTGGGTACCTTGTGACGGTAAATCTCCCAAACTTGCTGACACTCCTAATCCCCCCTGCTTGGGGCAGGGCTGCACACACTGGGAAGAAACTGCTTCTCAAGCACTCCAGTGCTCAGAGCACCAGCCCTCGGAGCTGGTTACTTAGGCTATGTTTCTTGACTGTCCAAAGCTGGACAGACCAGATCAGATTGTTGGCTTTTTGTAGAGATAACCCTAGCCCAAACTTGAGGTCTGATTACCCCGATCGCAGCAATGCCCAAGCTTCAGCAGGGTTTGCTGAGCCCTTGAACAGACCAGGCACCTGAAATTCATGCTGCAGCTTCTTTTCGATCCACTCGGTGACGTGGAGGAATGTCACCTCCCGCTCGCCCAGCTTTGGGCGCACCTTCAGCTCCAGCTGGGGTGGGACTCGGAAGCTGTACCTGCGAGAAGAAAGGAAAGAGGCAGAAAGCATCATGTCCCGAATACGCGGCACAGCCCGTGTGGCCCCACGGCTGGGTTTTAGGGACCCGCCTCCTGGGAGGGGGGTGGATGGGTTGCAGCGGGAGCTCTGGGTCCCCAGATCCTATCTTGGCCTGGGTGGAGACTAGGAGAAATGAGTCTGAGGTCCATGAGTCCCTTCAGGAGAACAGCTCTGCCTTGCTGGCACCCCAGATGAACCCGAAGCCCCAGAGCTGGCTCCTCGGCCGAGCCACAGGGCGCAAGGGGAGCTGGCAGGAGGATGCGTGTGTGTCCCCGTGTGGGAGGAAGGAGAGCCGGTACCAGACACGGTCCGTTGGTGGTGGGGGGATGTTCACGGCCAAGGTGCCTGCCAGCTCCTGCACCTCCACCGTCAGCAGCAGCGGTGTGTTGGAAACCTCCTCGATCTTCTTTTTGATGAACTCGTTTTCAGTGGCCTTCTGGAAGTACTTAGACTTGGCGATCTTATCCACAAAGCGCAGGATCTTCCGGCTCGTGCTGTTGCCGCTGACGTGGCTAAGGCGAGAGGAGCCACAGCTCAGCAGCTGGGTGAGACCCCAGAGCCGTGCTGGGTTTCGGTATCCCCCAGCCATCTGCCACGGCACGCCGCAGGGACAGGAGTCCCCTACGAAGGGCTGCCGTGGTGTGCCGGGGTGCCTGCGTCTGCCTTCCCGGGGAAATCGTCCCCAAGCCCCTGCGCTGGCGTAGCACCGTGCCTCCCCCAGCACCTCCCCGTAACACCCCATGGCGCGGACCCCGGACAGCCCCTTACCCCTCGGCACCAGGCTGCAGGACCCTCTCCCCCAGGGCTCCTGCGGGCTCCGCAGCGGTGATGTCTTCCTCGTCGGAGGAGCCGGCGCTGGATGACTCCGCATCGCTGTCTGCCAGCAGGATCAGCCGTGGCCTGGCCCTGCGAGCCCCAAGCAGCATCACGGGGGTGTCCTGGGGCCAGCAACCTCTCGCATCGCTCAGGCAAGAGGAGGAGGAGGAGGAGGAGGATGAAGCCCAGCCGCACAGAGTCTCCTTACCCCTCTCTGCCTGCCTCTGCCAGGCCGCTCTCCTCTGCAGCGCTCTCCTTCCCCAGCTTGCAGAGGTTCATCTTCGTCTCGAGCGTCATCTGCAACGAGCCGCTGTAGGTGACCTCCATGTCCACCCAGAGCCCTGCCGGCGAGAGGGACGGGGCGAGCCTGTCAGCACCGCAGGGACCGAGGGCTGCTCGCGTGTCTGCCAAAACCTCCCCGCTTCGGGGACCAGGCTGGCACCTCGATAACAGCTGCCGTGGGGCTCGCCCTGGGGTCCCTGCCGCTCTGCAGGGCTCTTACCTCGGTCATTGACGGTGGGGTTGGAGGCGCTGAGGACTGAGGGGATGGACGTGCCCATGTCCAGCTCCGTCAGCGTCAGCTCATTCATGAAATATGGGAGCTGATGGAGAGAAACCACACGGGGAGGGTCACACAGCCTGGCACCCGCCGGGGGGCCTCAGGGATAGGATGGGGCTCCTGTGGGTGCTCCTGCCTCTCACCTTAATCTTGCTCAACTTCTTCTGGATCTTGCTGGACACCTGCTCAGCCCAGTATCGCTCCCGGAGGAAGTCCCAGAAGACGCGCCCCACCAGTGCGTTCATCCAGGCCATGCATGCCTCACTGCGCCCGGCCGTATCCTCGCCGAGCTGCGGAGGGACAGAAGCCACAAGCCCCTGGAGTGAGGTGGCCCCATGAGTGGTGGGACCTGCTGGCTGGGTGCTCCCCTGTACCACGGCTTGGCTGCTCAAACTGTGGCACTGGGAGGGAGGAGAAGAACCACAGGACTGGAAGAGGCAGCACACAGGGTCCATCAGCCTCCCCTTAGCGCTCCTGTCCCGCTCCCAGTGCTGGATTTGTCCCACTCACCTTTGTGGGTGTGGGGCTGCCCAGTGCTCCGTGAGAGGGGCTCCAGTCCGGGGTGGCTCCCACCTGCGCTGGCACGAATCGGGCCATGTAGGTGCTGTAATCCAGGAAAATCTTCTGTTGGACGCTTCCCGCCAGGTCCTTGGGTGGGAGAGCGGAGGGGATGTCTTCGGCGCTCCCTCCGCTGCTGCTGCCGCTGCTCTGCGGAGCCGGTCCCACGCCTGGGGACACGGGGACACGAGTGGGTGAGGATCGCGTGAGAGGTGACGCGCCACCTGGCCGCGATGCATGCACGGTGTCGTGCTGTGATGCACGTGCGGTGACATGCTGCCTGTCCGTGATGCCAGTGACATGCTGCCTGTCCGTGATGCCAGTGACATGCCACCCAGCCTACGCTGGCGGCGGGGATCCTCCAGGCTCTCCCTGCTGCTGCAAATGCTCTTGGCTATGCTCGGGGCTCCTTCATGTCTCCCCGCACTCACTGCCGCCTACCATGGCCTTGTCCTCCTGGCACACGTGCAGCTCCTGCCCCGGATCAGTGCCGGCACAGAGCGGAGGCCGTGATGGCTGCTTCTCACCTGCCCTGGCTTCGCCGTGGCTGCTGCTGGGTGTCCCGCGGGAGGCTCGCACGAGGTGCTGGTACCACTCCTCCTTCTCCCTCCCTGTCCGCCCGAAGAGGTACAGGCACCTCTCCCTGCAGTCCCCGGGGACGTCCTGCCCTGGCGCCGGTGCCTTCTTTGTCCCTTCATCCCTCTGCGGCTCCGTGTCGTGCTCCTCGCTGCTCCTGCACTCCACCTCCACCGGGTCGGGGAGGAGGACGCAGATCGGGTATTTCTGGTTCCACGTCCGCTTTCGGGCCAGGCTTGGGGGACAGAGGAAGACCTGCAACACCGAGAGCGGCGGTGAGGCCGGGCCAGGGCGTGGGGTGTCGGGGGTCCCCGCGAGAGGGTCTTTAGCACCACCAGGCTCACCTTGGCGTTGGTCAGGTCATAGCAGCGGTGGCTGATGAAGGTGGCATCAAGGATTTCCTCCTCGAAGGTGGCTCGGCGCGGGATGTTGCTCTTGGGGTAGGAGAGCTTCAAGGTGGCCCCATCCAGCGTGGCGAGCACCGAGTGCGTGAGTGAGGGGTGGAAAAGCTCGGGGTCGTAGATGTGCAGCTGGTTCATCCAGCCCTGGGTGGGAGGAGAGGGAGCCGTCTGCTTCCCTGCCGTGACGTACAAGGGCAGCAGCCTGCACCCCAAACCCTGGGCTCCCCTCCAGCTGGGGGCCAGCACCCCATCCTGGACCACCCCTCTCCTACCTGGAGGCGATGGGTTTCCCACGGCTCCTCCTGGAGCAGCTCGGGGCGCAGGCGGCCCCGTGGTCCCCGTGCTGCCAGCGGAGGCTTCGGCATGAGGAGGAGGACAGCGAGGAAGCCCAGCACCAGCCCACAGATGAGCCCCAGGCAGAGGCCGGCGGCGTAGGGTGGCAGCGGCAGGATGAAGTAGCCGTAGGCGAGGAGGGCGATGGAGGCGAGGGCTCTGCCCGGCACCGTGGCCACCGGCCGTGCAGGCGGCGGCTCCTCGTGGGGTGGCAGCCGGGGTTCGGCATCCCGCTGTGCCACCTCCACCACCTGGATCATGTCCCCGTAGGAGCAGATCTCGTAGCGGCAGTTCAGGGTGGGCTCCCAGGGGCTCCAGTCCCGTGCCCGGCGGCCCCCGGCCCCGCGGCACCCCGTCTGCCCAGGGCTGCCCCCCGCCTCCTGCCCCCCGGCACCCGCCTTCCCCCGGGGCACGGGGCCGCTCTCCTCGGCCATGAGCCGGCTGAGCCGGCTGAGGGGCTCCTGCACGGCCTCCGACAGCCGCCTCTTGGTGTCCTCCAGCCTGGCCTCCCGCAGCCGGAGCAGGGCGGCCCGGCTCTCCGACGGGGAGACGCTGGGGGAGGACGGGGCCGTGCGGGACTTGGCCGGGCTCAGCCGGGGCTGGGGGGCCCGCGGCAGGTCGGCCAGGAGCATCCCGCCGGGCTGGGGCGAGGCAGGAGGCTTCATGTCCCCGTCCGTGGCAAAAACGAGCCCGCAGCCATCCCGGCCGCCGCCATCCTCCCTGGCGCCAGCGGGATGGGGCGTTAGCCCATCGGTGTCCCCGCGCCGAGGTGAGCCTGGGGACGGTGCCAGGGTCGGAGAGGCGTCCGCTGCCGCCGCAGCCTGGTCTGCCATCGCTCGCATCGCTGACGGTGCCGGTGCTGCTGAGGACGGGAGGAAGCAGCTCAGCTTTGTGCCACCTTGAGGCACAGCTTGTCCCTGCCCTGCTTTCCCCATCAGCATCACCACGAGCTGCCGAGCAGGAGTGGGGTGTCCCCAGGGACCTCGTCACTGCAGGCTGGGTGATCCCTAATTCGGGATGCCTTTGGGGCCACGGGGCTGCCAGCGGACAGGAGGCTTGTGCCTCTCCCCGTGCTTCCCTGCAGAGATGGGACGGAGAAGGCACCACGGTACGACGAGCTCAATGCTAGCGTGTGGGGAACCATCTGCATAACGAGGATAAACCTCAGCCAGGCAATTAGCAACAGGGCCTCCATGAACCCGGAGCCGTGAGCCAGATCTGCGGCGAAACAAAGGGGATTTTCCCGCATCAGGACATTACGTTGGTCCCAGCGCAAGTGCAGGGGCTGTGAGGAGGGATGCAACGCCAGCGGGCAGGGCGCTCGGACTCCTCTAAATGTTTCTCACTGAACCGACAGCGGTTTGGCCCTTGCTTAATGCGTTGCACAAACTGGAAAAGAAACAAGCCCAAGCTGTGGCCCCACTTCAGCGTGAGGATGCTCGGGAAGCGAGGGATCGCTCATCTCTGTTTTTACTGGAGGGGCACAGAAGTTTTCCTAACACATAAAGTTTCCGTAGCCCTGAGGGTGTTCCTGGCCATGGCAATGTGTCGTCCCATCCCCAACAGCCACCGCGATCCCTTCGTTGCTGCACTCCTGCTGAAGCAACGGGGCCGGCGCTGCTCCCAGGCCCTCCGTGTGTGATTTTGGGAGGGAGGATGGAGGCTGCGGGATGGGCTGTGCAGGGCCATCGTGGGGCTGAGCCCAGCACGCGTGGGTTCATGGAGTGCTCGAGCTCCACCGCTGCCCCCTTCCCCTCGCAGCATCCCTGCGGCAGGAGCGGGGATACTGTCCCGTGGGAGCCGGGGCTGAGCAGGACCCTGCTGCTGGTGGGTGCTGCCCCTCGGGCTGCCTGACACCCGGCATCCGCGTCGCCCTGGATCTTCAAAGCACTTCACTGCCACGAATTAATTACAGGCTGCGCCGCAGCTGCCTCCAGCGCCGTTTATATAATCTCACGCTTTGTGGCTTTTGCTTTGCTTCTGATTTACAGGAGCCACTTGTTAACCCCAAATAATCCATGGGTGATCACCCCGGTGATACCCAGCACCCGGGAGAAACCCTGGCTGTGGGGCGGGTGCCATCCAGCCCGTGGGCAGAGCTGCTGGCACCGCCGGCACCCCAAGGCAGACGGAGTGGTCTGGGGCACCACGCAAAGCACCAAAACAGGGAGCAAGCAGAGGAAAATGAGCAGCAAAACTGGGCCTGAGAAGGGACCCCTTCCCTGATGCCGCGGGGCCCTGTACACCTCCCGCCCGAGCATGTGGGGGGCAGCCAGGACCCCCACTTGCCCCTCATCATGCTGGTTTCCCGGTGTCCCCGTGCCGCAGCCGTCCCTCAGTATCCCCAGTGCTGCCTGTCACCCTTCCCAGCCTTCGGCCATGCCTACCAGAAAGCCCCGGGGCCGGTCCTCGGCTCGTCCTGCCCGCCTGCCGCTGCCCCTCCCCGCCGGATTAGGGGGACGCCGGCTCCCCTGCGCTTGGCGAAGGCTCGGCGTTCTGCTCCGCTGTGCCTGGCTTTTCGTTACCACCGCTCCGGTATTCGTGGGTTTTAAACGCTAAAAAAAAAAAAAAAAGAAAAAAAAAAAAAAAAAAAGAAGGCTGTTTCCTGAGAGACCATTAGCACAGTGGAAGACGGAGATAATAATAGCCTGGGTTTGTATGGGAGTTTTCATCTGGCAGGGACGTCAAGTACAGCGGGGGCTACAGATACGCTGCTGAAATGCAGGCACCTCTGGGGAGCGTGGGTGGCCGGGAGGGTGGGGAGCACCGGGGATGGACCCCGCTGGGTGCCACGGCTGGACCACCAGCACCCCGAGATGGAGGGTCCACACGGCGCCGCCCCGGTGAAGGCTTGGCTGCTGGCTCAGGGTTCAGAGAGCAAATATCGAGCCCAGAGGTGGCCCTGGAGCCAGCTCCTCGGTGTCAGCGCTAACCCACCCTCCCGCCCAGAGCTCGTCCCCAGCCTGTGAGCGCAGGGCTGCGCAGGGTGGGGGGACGTGGGAGGATTCTCTTTGCTCTTGACGGGATAAATTGAATACGAAGGTCCTCACAAGCACTTTCATCAAAGGCTGGGGGTAGCTGGGTGGGCACGGCTGGGTGATGGACAGATGGGGACAGACAGGCGGCCCGGGAAGGTCGCATCGCTGCAGAGCGTCGAGAGCTGCGAGTGCTCCAGCTGGGCAGGGACACGAGATCCCTAACGATCAACGCTCTCGCCTTGGAAAGACCAAAGCCACAAACATCAGCAAGCCTCTCCGCTGGACCCAGGCTCTGAATTTCTGCTCCTTGCTCTCAGCTCTGGTTCAGATTCAGGGCTTGGACCTGACACAGAGACAAGCTGCAGCCTGGACCGGGCTGGTGTCTTCCACGCAGCAAGAGCCTCCGCGGCACAGCACGGCACGGCGTGGTGCACCCCGGCATTAGCCTACCCCAGGGTGCAATACCTACAAACCGCTCGGAAAGTTTCCCCATGCCGGGCTCTGCCCCACCGGTGCCCTGAGCCCCTCGCTCCCAGGTGGGCACTGCCCGACTGGGGGTTGCTTTTGTTGCGAAATCAGGGTGAGTTAAGTGAAAAATTAATTTCCCGCAGCCCTCTCCAGTTAATTAGAGGTGCCGGTGGCGGGGGCAGAGGGCTGGCACTGCTGGCGGGGATGGTGGCACAGCTCTGCCTGGGCGCAGAGGAGGCTTTCATCACCCAGCCAAACGAGCTGGAAATCCCTCATCTAATTATCTCCATAATATACCGCTACAGAAATGGTTATTAGCGCTGTAACTGGAGAGCTCTCTGCATTATCCTGTGATTAAGGAGCGTGGGGCTTTGAGGAAAGTCTCACTGCAACCTCAAGACGCAACTTTGGGCAACGAGCGCGGGATCCCAGCTCCTCCTTCCCGCTCCTGCTCTACACCACTTCGCTTCTTCTCAGGGGGTTTACTGGTAGATACTGGAGCGGATTTCACGCCGCTGGGGGAGCGAGGAGCCGGGCAGTCTTCGGCACGAACGACTCCAAGGAGGCTGTGCCTACTGGGATGCTCAGAGCCAGCCAGCCCCAGTGCCCAGCCCCAGCACCCGCTCTGGTCCCGCGGTGACCCGCTCCCAAAGCTTCCCCGCCACCCTCCGCAGTCCCAGGGTTGAGCTCAGCCTTTCCACCGCTACGGACTTTGCTTCGCCGCTGTGTCTCAGCCGTCCCCATCCTCTGCCCGTCTCCCACACGTCCCCGCGCAGGGGCTGCCGCTGATGCCGAGAGCGGCGACTAACTTGGGGCGGCCATCAGGGAGCAAAGGGAGCCGGGGCTGTCCCGAGACCGGCGCATCCCTCGTGGCATGGCCCTTGCGGCTCACAGGAGAGGTCTCGGCCCTGGTTTCACCAGGACACAGCCCTGGGGAAGGACCTGGCCGGTTTGCCCATCTTTTCATTAGCACAGGCGCCGCTCCGCCTTCTGAAAAGGCTTTCTGGTCAGCAGCAGGCGTCCGGGTGGACGATGCTGCTGAGACACGGGGGCCCGGTGGCCTCTGTGGCTCCTTCCACTGGCTGCAGATCGGCGCCCCGAAAGCGTACATGTCCCTTGAGTCTATTCGGAGCCTTCCCTGACACCCCGCTCGTCTGATCTCGGTGGATCGTAAGGAAGGCGCTTTCAAAACAGCGCGTCACCCGTTCTCCACGCAGTGACACGGCACGTCCTCGGCTCCCCGCCGCCCCACGGCGCTGCAGCGAGAGCCCCTTCCTCCCCCTGCCACGGATCATCAATCCCTGGGGATGGAGAAGGGAGCTCAGCCTGCCCGAGATGAAAGCCTGACCTAATTCAAACCGGCAGCCTCCGGCGGGCAGCAGCACCCGCCGCCGGCGCTGGCCCCAGGCGGGGGTTTCCACACCGGGCACAGCCCCGGGGTGAGCTCCTGGCTGACGGACGCGTCCGTGGGCATCAGGGAGCCGGGAGCCGTCCAAGCGCCGCGCTGCAGGCCGCAGGGCTCCGGCAGCAGGGCCAGCAACTTGGGATGGTCCCTGGCTTCTGTCCGAAGGGCGCCGGCATTTTTGTTCTTGCACCAAGGAAGGTGCAAATTCCCCGAGAGCCCACGGGATGAGGACTCTTCCAAGGGTCCTCAGACAAAACTGGGGAAGAAGAGACTTGCGGTGCCCGGTTTTTTTTTTTGGAAGGAAAGGGAAGCAGCACGCAGCTCATCCCCTCCCGGAGCCCGCCAAGGAGCCGGCCGCCTGCGGTTCACCTTCAAAGCCCTTACCTTGCCACAGGCCGGGCTGCTGCCGCCTCCTTCTCCGGGAGCCCCACGCACCCCACGCGGGGACAGGGCTCAGACCCCGCATCGCCCCCCCGCGCTGGCC
>VZTL01028041.1:0-15861 GCA_013400535.1 Scopus umbretta | reverse complement strand
TGTCCCCCCCCAAAATCCCCAGCTGCTGGGAGCCGGCCGGGGAGCGGGGCCGGGGGGCTGCCCCCCAGCACTGACCCCTCTCCTGCCGCCCTCCCCAGGAGTCTACGTCTGTGCCAAGTGCGGCCATGAGCTGTTCTCCAGCCGCGCAAAGTACGAGCACTCGTCCCCGTGGCCAGCCTTCACCGAGACCGTCCACGAGGACAGCGTGGCCAAGCGCGCGGAGCGGCCGGGGGCTCTAAAGGTGCCAATTCTGAAACCCTTGGGAAGCAGCAACAACCCTCCCCCCCCTCCACGGGTCTATTTTCACGAGCCCGTCTGCTGAGAAAGACCCCTTGCTGCCAAACCCTCTCCTTGCCTTTCCAGGTGTCTTGTGGCAAGTGTGGCAACGGGCTCGGCCACGAATTCCTTAATGACGGGCCGAAGAGGGGGCAGTCCCGCTTCTGAATATTCAGCAGCTCGCTGAAGTTTATCCCAAAAGGTACCGCCGGCGGCTTGGCAGCTCTCGCAGCCCATGTGGCTATTTTTGGGGAAGCCAGGCCGCGCCGCGTGTGCCGCGCTGCTTTCGGCGGGGCGCAGCGGGCCGTTCCGATAAGCCAAGGAGCCGCTCGCATCCTCCGCAAATCGCACCCGCATCGGCCCGCTCGGCTGGCGGCTCGGCAGGAGCTCCCTGACCTCCGACGGTGAAACGCGGAGTGTGCTGGGGCTCCCGGCTGCGGCCGCAGGCGTCCGAGGGGCGGCTGAGCGTTGGGGTTTTTCTGCTGGTGGTGCAAAGCGAGGGCAGGGAGCTCCTGCCGTGGCATGAACGGGACTGGGAGAGGTTGCCGGTGCGCTCCTCGTGGAAGCCAGGTGGGAGCTCCGAATACTGCAGCTGCCCTGCGGGTAGGGATTGGGTCCGTGGGGAAGGGCAGGGCTTCTTCGTGTCGTTATCGCGCCGATTGCTTCCCCAGAGTCAGGAAAAGGCTTTGGGAGGCTGAGTTCAGGGCAGCACCCTGGCCACGACTTGCCGTCCCGCTTGTCGGACTGCGATGGGTGTGCGACGTGAGCTGCGCGTAGCAAAATAACCACATAAAAGGGGCCGGGAGTTGTGGAGCAAGAAACACGAGCCCTGATTTTTTTCCTTCCCCCTCTTTTAGGCAAAGCCGACAAGGACCTGAAGGAAAAGTAAGCGAGCTGCTCTAGTTGGCACACTGCTCTTGGGCCGATCCTGCGTTCACGTCTTGGGGTGCACCGCCTGGTCAAGGGGGCACTGGGAGCAAGAGAAACCCCAAAGAAGCTCCCGGTTTCCCTGGGCCGGTTCCCTCCTCGGGGCTGCTCCAGTTTGGGTGCCGGGAGGAGCACGGAGGAGGCAAGGGGAAAATGGGGTTGCTGAAGCTCTGGGGTTGCAGGGTGGTGGGTTGTATGACCTGTGCCTGGCGGTGTTTCACACGAATTGGGGTGATGCAAAGGCTACAGCTCTTCATTTTACCCACCCTTGCCCCCTCCCCAACCGTCTGTTCTCCCCAGCATCCCCGCTGGCAGCAGCTACTGCCGAGTCCGTTCGGTTTTGTCCATTAGAGCAGCATGTGCGCCTGCGGTCCTGCCTCTGCTGAGCTCTGGGGTGGTTTTGCTGCTGACTTCAGCCAGGACGCCCCCCAGATCGCAGCCAGGGGCAGCCGATCCCGACGTGGCACCGATGCAATCCAGAGTCGCTCCGCTGGCACTTCCAGGGAGTAACGCTGGATTAGCTGAGGTCAGAGTCTGGGTTAATCTCTGGTGCTATTCTGGGCTGGGATCATGGTATGAATTGCCCTATATAAACCCTTCCAGGGTGCTAGGGCAAGGATGATTTTATGGTCCTGCTTGGCAGCATCCAGGTATTTACCCCTCTACCCATCTTGCACACAGTAGAGACGGTTCTGGATTTCGCCTGTCCCTCTGGGCTTGGTTCTGGCTTGGCCCTACACCAGATTTATCACTGTGCTATAAACCCCGGTGGCACCAGCGGTTCCTCCTTGCTGTACGCTGCTGCAAGGGAGGCCAGAATCGAGCTCTCAGGCTGCACTTTGCACAGCTCGGGCCTTAGGAATCGCATCTGCATTCCCCCTGCGCTCAGGAGGGCTGTGACACTGATTTCTCCTTAATTCAACATCTGATTTGTGGCCTTCCCTCGCCGTCCCAGAAACCAAATCCTCTGACAACAATATGCAAGGGTTTTTGAAGATAGCAAACCTTTTGCTGACCCCTGGGTCTGGTGGTGCAGCTCTAGCGAGCGGTTTGGAGAGGCTGCGCTCGGGGCACGTCGGAGGCTTTGCTCTGCATGCGTTTTGCCTCAATCCCACCGTTACGAGGGCACCGCTAAAAAGTGCAACGCGCCAGCTCATTGCCTGGTGCTCCCTGCTGGTCTTGTACCTCTTTCAATACTGAAAATAAAGCACTGATTCACTGTGTCTGAGAAATAACCTCTTTTTTTTTTTTTTTTTTTTTTGGCAAAGCAATGGTGATCATAGAATCATAGAATTGTTAAGGTTGGAAAAGACCTCTGAGATCATCTAGTCCAACCATCAACCATCCCTGGGGTGATGGCACCCTGGTGCCTGGTGGGTCTGCCCGGGGACTCCTCCTCTGCTCGGTTTTCCCAGTTTTGGATGCAAGGATGGGGGAAGCTGTGCCGTGGTGGGATGCGTGCAAGGCAGGCACAAACGCAGGTACAAATGCAGGTACAAAGCCCTGGCCAGAAAGCTGAGAGCAGATTTCATCCGGAGTCTCTGTCTCCAGCCGTGGACCCGCTGACCCGAGGTGCGGACACGCGCTGTCTCGCATCCAGCGTGGCCTCGCAACCCGGAGGGTCGGCCCGAGGTCGGTGCGTGTGGTTCTACCCTGTATCTGTTACCGTTACCCCAGGTTTTGCCATGTGAAAGGAGGATGCTGGTGCACTGGAGGCCTTCGGGCATTCTCGGGGTCAAAACTTTCATTGGGGAAGGTTTCCTTTTCTCTCCACTTAGCATTTTTGCCCAACTGGTGCTGATTTTAGCTTGTTTCGTAGTCTGTTCTTGGTACCTTCTGGGCTGGCAGGGTTTTGTGGGCAGAAGATGTATAAGTTCTGGTGGTGCCTCATGATAGTTTCCCTGCGTGAAGCTGCCTGCGAGACTGGAAGCTACAACCCTTCCCAGTCTCCCAGAGGTCTCTTTGCCCCGGCAGGGTTGGATACCACCAGGTTGATGGAGGCTGGAGACTTGAGCTGGGCTTTGCCAGACTCCAGTTCCCTCCTCCAAGGGGGTAAAGTCTGCTCTGGGGCGCAGGAGCCAGCGCCACGTCTCCCTCCTGCCCTGCCGCTGGCTCGTGTCCCGTGGCATCGCCCTCGCCGCCTTCCCCGTGCACGGGACAACCTCCGGCTCTATACTAATCAGGTTCCAGCTTGAAGGTTCAAGCTGCTTTTTGACGGATGAATCCTCTGGTCTGCTGCTTTGCCCCTGCTCTGGAGACCTCCGCGCGAGCCCCGGCGGGCAGGAGCCGCCCCGTTGCTTCCCACCCTGGAGCACCACGGGACCGTCCATCCCTGGGACACCTCCCGCCCCGCCGCGCTGGGAAGGAAGGTCTTTTTGGGGGTGGTTTCCCCTGAGATGCTGCGGTGGAAGGGAACCGCTTTGGGAGCGCTGGCGTCGAGGGGACGGCGATGATTCTTCCCGCTCGTGGGCCGTCCGGCACCGTGTGCCGCTGGGGACCCAGCCATGCTTCCACGCTGCCTTGCAGTTCGTGGATGCAGGCACGGGAGGGTGCAAGCGCTTTTCCTAACCCTTCCCAGGCGTTGCAGGGAGGGAAGGAGGAGGCTGGAGCGGGCATGGCGGTGGCCTCACCTTCCTGAGCATCCAGCCTTGCAGCAGCGAGAAGGAAAATTACCCGGAGCCAAAAAAACTCAGGATGGTTTAAATAGGAATGGGACGTTTTCCTGGAAATCTGTCCGGAGCCACCAATGCAAGCAGGGATTTTTTGGCCCAGGGTATTGGCAGCACCTGGTGCTGAGGGTGCAGGATGTGACCCTGCAGGGAGATCCCATCCCTGCTCCTTCCCGGCTCTGCCGAGCACCCTCAGCCATCCCGGGCACCGTGGGGTCCCGGGTGCTCAGGGTGGGAGGAAACCTGCCCTTCCCTCGCGCTGCGGCACCGGGCGTCCCCACCGCCTCCGCCGGGCTGCGGCCAGTCCTTCCCCTCTGCCATTCATCCTCCTTTTATTATTACACTAATGACAATTCTGGCTTAATAAGAGGATTTTGCTTAGTTGGGCAAAAGCGGCCCCACATCAGCGACGCGGGTTTAATGACAGAAATTGAATTACGTTACCAGGCCGATGCAAACTTCCCTGCTTGTCTAAAGAACCATTAATTTCCTCCGCCGTAGCCTCCAGCTGACCTCCCTTTTTAATTTTTTAATTTTTTTATTTGCATGCCATGAAGAAGACCTGCCTCTTTGACCCTCCTCGGGATGGCTCCGGTGGACGGCAAAGCGGACAGAGTGCAGTGAGATTTAGATTCATTTTCCTAATAAAGATGACAAGCCCTATAGAAATTACGTTACGCAAGGAAAAAGAAAATGACCTGGAGGCATTAGGGAGCTCTAATTACCGCTATTCCTTGGAGCAAACGTCACCGGAGGAGCCAGCCGGCTGGCCAGGCAGTCCTCTGCCTGCACCCAGCTGCTTTTACCTGAAATTTTCACTCATGTTCCAAGTGAGCTGCCTGGCCTCGCAGGGGTGGCTCCTTCTTTTCTGTTTTTGCTGGTTTTTTTAATGACACCCTTTGATCAACAGTTTTTCCCTCTCCAGCTGAGCCTGCAGGCTCCCCCGTGCCGGCAGGTCCGTGGGCATGGTGGCACGCGGCGGGCAGGAGGATGCGTCTGGCTGTAAGTGCGCACTGAGACCCCAAAGCAGCGCTTTTGGGGTTTTGCACGTCGCGACATCCCTCAGGGCAGGGAGCGCAGCCTGCTTCGGGGCGCTTTGGCACAGTCTGGTCCCGGCAAACAGGCACCTTCGGCGCCAGCCGCGACCCCGAGCCACGGCAAGGTCCCATCCCGGTGCTGGGCTCTGGAGCATCAGTTTGCTTAAAAGGGATTATCTGCATTCCTGTCGAGGCTGTGAAAACGCAACAAGGACCGGAGCTGGTTTTGTGTCAATTACAGAAAATAAAGTGACGGTAATTAAAAAAAACCCCACTACGCGCCCCTGATTTCCCCGAGACGCGGGGTCACCCGCTCCGTCCCGGGGAGCTCACCTGCCTCTCAGCGTATCCAGCAACAGCTGGAGAAAATTAAAAGCTTATTCTGCTTCATTCGCCGATAATAACTTCATCTCTCCCTATTCCGGGCTGCCTCCCACCCCGAGATGCCGCTTGCCGGGCGGGGGGCGGTCGCTGACCTTGTTCCCGAAGTTTGTTTAATCCGGCTGAACCTCCCAGAGCCACGAGGTGGGGAAATTTGTTTTTGGTTTGCGGTGTGCGTTAATTAGGGAGATAATGACTGGAAACATTCGGAGCGAGTCTGAGCGTGCCAGAAAAATGTTTAGCCCAAGGAAAATTTAAATCTTTCCTTTTTTTCCTTCCCCAACTGTTGAGATCCAACTTTTAAAGGCAATTAGTGAGGGTTTATTTGTTAATCAGTCATACTTATGTGCTTGCTTTGGGGTCTTGTCTCACGCTCCCAAGCGCACATCGCTTCTAATCATGATCTTCATTTTTGATGTGGGAGATACCCATCCTGGGCCGGCTGTGTGTGCCGCGGTGCAGGCACGCTCCTGCGCTCCGCAGCGGCTGCCGGCCGCGCCAGGACGCGGCGTGGGCTGACAGCGGTGCTGCCCTTCCCATGCCCAAAGAGCCGTGTCCACTCCAGGCTCCATCCTCAGCCCAAGCGTATCCCAAGTTTTCAGGGGTGGCTTTCCCTGCACGGATATCCCAGCGTCTGCCCAGGGTGGGACAAATCACCCCCAGCCAAAACCCCATCCCATGCTGCGGGCACAGCCAGAACCGGTGCCGGCCTCCGAGACGGCAGTGCCGGCGCAGGGATGCCCGCAGCGCTCCTGCCCTCCCCACGCCCCGGCATCCCCAAAACACATCACCCCTCTGGTCCCCGGGAAATGTCCCGCCGGGGAAAGCTGCCCTGGGATGTGCCGGCATCGGTCCAGCCCTGCGCCAGCATCCCACCAGCGCCGCGGCTGCTCCCGCGGCCGCCCTGACGGGCCACCACCCGAAAAGCCACCGGTGGCAGGTGATGCCCGGCCGGGGCTCTCCTCTCTGCCGAGCCTTGTGGCGCGTGCTCTTAAGCGATACGCTTTACTGTCTACAATAATGATTTGTTGCTTGTAAAACCACCGTGATTAACTACAGTTTAGCCTCCTGGTTTCATGTCTTATCATGTTTCATCTCACACAAAAGACATTTACAGTCTATTTTCAACTTCAAAGCAAATGCTTCTTGCATGAGCATTAAGGAAGGCAAATATTTAAGCAGAACCTGTATGGTATTAGCGTCTCTTGATGTTCCCTGCTGAGTGAGGATTGATGGCTGCCTCAAAAGGCAGGTTTTTCCTATTGTTTTATGCACCAGTGATTAATATTTCATGTTCCCACTGTTATATATTTGCTGGCTGGCACCGGCCTACCCTGACAGTGCTTTCTTCATGTCTTACATGTCCAGCTTTTATGCGCTTCAATATAGGAAGTGTGACTCTTGGCAGGGTCATTTGGCCTGATTGAAGCCTCCTGCCCAAGTTTTTCGAATTAAGTTCATCTTGATGGCATCAAGGCTGATGGCATGTTCTCCTTCTCCACTGATACCTCTGTCCTGCTGCCTCACGGTGCTCTGCCCCAGCTCTCGGCCGTGCACCCGCCTGGATGGGGACAGTGGGGATGGCACCGCGGGGACCGGATCCTGCCCTGCCGTAGCCCTGCAGAGATGGGGGGATATGGATCAGGGGGAGAAGCTGCTCCCGTTCCTGGTACCACCCTCTGCTCCGTGCCCACGTGGCATCGGCATCACCCCAAGCCTGTCTCGGCGCTGCCATCACCATCCAGCACCGCCCGTGCCACCCCGGCGGGGTTTCACCTCCCCAGTGCCAGAGGGACAAACGCCGCGTTTGCACTGGACTCGCCAGCGCTTCCACACTGCAGCTCCCCCCCCCACATCCCCGAGTTTCCTGGCCGGCCTTGTCAGGGCAGGATGAAAACGTCCCAGGACCAAATCCCTCCGCTTTGAACATGGTGACACACTGGCGTGCATTCGTCTGAATGCTGAACGTATTAAGACCAGGAACTGTAAGGGATGGCTCTGCTTATCATCCAGCTCGGAGTTAATATAATTCAATTAGCATGAACAGTAAATATAGCTCGTTTTAATTTAGATGGAGGGGTTGCTGCAGCTCGATCCTTTAATTTCAGGAGTAGGGAAGCCGTGGGAGGATTGCCAAGAATTTCTGCAAAGCCCACATTTTCTCCGGGGCCGCGGGCTCTTGCTCCGGGTGCTCCGCAGCAGCGGCGCGGAGGCCGCTTCCGAGGAGCCCGCGCGCTTGGCGAGCGGCACCCGGCGAGGGGCTTCCCGGGGGGGCCGGGAGGAGATGGTGGTTTTGAGCTGCATCAGTACTAGAAGCAAAATAAAGACTGGAAAGCCACCAGGAGGGAATAAACGGTGCAGCCTATTTAAAGAGGAAAAGATCAGCTCGGGAGAGAGGCTGGAGACACGTGTCTTCAGGGCTGTGCCGCATTCTTCGGAGATTATTTTAAATGCGTGCATCTTTTCTGCATCTCAGTCTATCTTTGTTCCCCTCTGACGTCTTGAGTCGGGGCTGGTATTTTATGGCTGTGGCTGTGCCTGCCAGCAGTGCGGCAGCTCTGCTGGCAATGAACTTCTCTGCGCTTTTAAAAAAATCTCACAGGCATAAAATTCAAAGTAAGAGATCAAACTAGTTAATCTCAGATTAAGTTAAGCTGCTGGCTCTGGCGGACGAAGCGTCAAGGTTCTGCCAGGGATGCAATGCTCAGGAAACGCTCAGGGCAGGCGGGAGGTGCTGCCATGTCCTGTGTCCATCCGTCTGTCCGTCCAGGCGCGGGGACGTGGCACGCGGCGCGGCACAGCTCCCTGCCGGTTGTCCAGATGAGCTAACCCCGACTGCGGTGCTTTCCGTCCGACAGCAGGACAGAAATCGGGTGGCCTGCTCTTTTCCCGGGAAGCCCCGCTGGAAGCGAGCGGGGTTCGTGGGTGCAAGCGTGCACAAGCCCGCGCGTGGGGCGAGGTCGGTGACGGGTCACAGGCTAACGAAGCTCATGAAATACATCCTTCTCCGCTGGCTAGGTCAAATGGAGTGTTTTCTATCATCTCTCCTGACGTTACAGCATAACTTAGATTGCACTTAATTAAAATAGCTCATTTAACTGATGGCTCCTAAGATGCAATACTGGAGATTGTCCGCTTTTCCTGTCCAGCCCACGCGCAGCAGAGGGATGGCAGCAACCAGGCACGGTCACTCCGGCGGGATGCGGGGAACACCGGTGGGGACCGGCTGCCTGTGCTGCTCCGGCTCAGATGGCGCTCGGATGGAAAGAGGCACCCAGGGATCGCAGGTTCGGTGCTCAAAGAGCTTTTGAACCTCCTGGGTTGGCTGGTACCCGGGGGATCTGACCCCCAGCTCATCTGTGAAGCGAGATGGAGACCAGCAGCCCCCGCGGAGCCGGGCTGGGTTGTCCCATCACACCACGGCGCTGCACGATGGGAGCCCCCGGAGGCTCTACCGCTGGGCTCAGCCTTAGCCATGCTTCCTGGCGTGCCCCCGACGGAGAGGAGACACCCTCTTCCATTGCATTGCCAAAAAGCTCGTATCTTTATCCACTTTGTCCACAGGACACACAGCAGTCCGGTTCATCAGGCTGGCTGTGTCCGCCTCCCGGCTCTTTAAAGCTCGCTGTAATTAATGACCTGCTAAAAAGCAGCCTGTTTGAGCAGCGAGCAAATCTTTCCTTTCCCAGCCCCAAATCACCGGCTGATGGGCACGGAGAGCTCGGCCCTGCTTGCCCCCTCGCTTTGCAGAGTCGGGTGCATCAGCTGAGGTTGTGCCCGGCTCACTGGTGCATGGACCCCTGCTGGACCCGGGCACGAGCCTGCTGAGAGCCCTGCAAAACCGGGGCACCGGGAGGCCCCGCTGGGCACGGCGGGCCTGATCCTGCCTGCACGGCTGACGGGCGAGCGGGCTGCACCTGGGGACGCAGATGGGGCTGAGTTGCTCCACCTGGGCTCAGGCATCACCCCGAGCAGGGCTTTAAAGGAGGGAGCAGCCAGCCCTGGCCTCTCTTGGGATAACTTGTGGTTTAGGGCAGAGGCTGCTTGGGGGTCTCTGTCGAATGCTGCGGCCCCAAAACCCTTCAGGTGGAGATCGCTGGAGTCAGCGGGAGCAAAGCCTTCACCTGGTGGCCCCGATTCGGTGAGTGGGTGCTTCAGTTGAACACAGCAAAACCCCATGACCTGACTTAAATGTCAACCCTGAGCTGCATCCTCATCTTACGCGCTTTATTGTGTATTTAAAAACCTGAAAAATAAACGTTGCATAAATGCTAATAAATATCAGGGTGGAATGCGGGCTGTGGGCCGCAGCGTGGAGTCCCTGGTCTGGGTGGTGGATCATGGGGGTGGCTGCTCGGTGGGGCTCCTGCACCGCTGCCCTGAATACAGCCACAACCCCTAATGAACACTTATTTTGTCAATCAAAAATGCATTTCTCCTTATGTGCTTATTTCTTCCGAGCAACTAAAGGTGGCATGGGATAGCTGGTGTAATGAAAGAGGAGTTAAAGGCATGCCTTGCATCTTTGTTTTCCTCCATCAGCAGAATAATGAACTCTGAAATTCCTTAGATTTTCGTGCATATCATCTTCGTTATATAGGATGCTACCTTTTTTCTTTTTTGTTTTGTGGGTGCCCAAGTCTTCCAGAGAGCTGTGCAGGTCTTCGCAGGGAAACTGTATTAGCAGAGCTTGTGTCCGTCCCTGGTGGGACCCATGTGGATGGCGACGGGCTGCCAGGGGAGCCGGAGGCTTTGGAAGGGTGGGCTGCAGCTCTCAGCTGGATTCCCATGGGAAGGAGGCTGCTGTCGTCCCTCGGGCTCTTTGCAAGGGGGTTTCCCTCCGGAGCGTGGTGGCCGGTGCAGCCTAGCCTGCCCGCGGGACGCATCCCCAAGTCCTTGGGGACGAAGGAGGCTCCTCGCTGGGTGGCTGCTGGGACTCCCGTGCCGCGTGGACAGGATGGGGCTGCAGCTTGCTGAGGCTTTTTTTGGCTGTGCGCCTTGCTCCAAATTAACCTGGAAGTACAGTATTTGTTGGGGAGGAAAGAAAAACCCCAGTGGTTGCGTGTTCCTGCGTACCCGGGCTCCCCGGGGCAGCGCTCTGCATGCTGCAGAGCCCCTCCTGGCTGTGCCAAGCACCGGCCGGCACAGACGTGCCAAAACACCCGGCTGGAGCCGGGGCAGCTGCCCAAGTGCGCGCCGGGCTTTCTCGGCACGGGTGTTTGCAGGACGGGCAAAGAGAAGCCTGGAGCGTTTCTTGTTTCTGAGGGATGGGCTGGGAGCTGGGCTCCCTGCGAGGGGCAAGCGGGAGGCAAATGCTTCCACCTCGATGCAGATTAAACTTGGGGAAATAAAGAAAGGCTGTAATTTGCCAATGCATGCTGAAGGGCGAGACTGATCGTGTCCTCAATTACAGTTGCTCACGTGCATGAGTCGCCGAAATATGCGAGGTATTCATTTAATTTCTCTATTTGAGGCCAGCGCGGTATCCTGATACTTATCAAGCCCGTGGCTTGGACTTAGGCTCTGGGGAGGAAAAGTGCCCTCGCAGACAGCCTGTGTCCAGCCAAGGCACTGCTTAAAATCTCCAAAACTGGGCACAAATTGAACCTGTACATGGGCTTGTGCAGGTCGCTCTTGGCGCAGGATCATTTTTACCCGGTATTGTGCAGGATCTGAATTTCTGCTCCACATGAGAGCAGGGGGGAAGATGTTTCGGCTCCTGGTGTCCAGGAGAGGTGGGAGGATCCGAGGGGAGCTGCGACCACCACAAGCGAGGCCTCGGCCAGGCTGTGAGCGCCTCCTGATGCTTCCCAGGCTGTCCCCAGCATCCTGGGGACAGGGCTGTGCCTGGCGCCGGGCGTCCTGCTCCGCCGCCGGCACTGCCGCCCCGCTCTCCCCCGGGAGCCGCTGCAGGGCCGTCCTGGTGCCCACCGGCAGAGCTCTGGCTACAGGGCTCCAGCCCATGGGAAAGGTTAAATAACTGCAAACCATAAAGAAGTCTGTAAAATTAGCGGCTAATTAGCAGCGACTGCAGCGCACATCATTCCACGCTGCTGCTCCGTGCGGGGACGCGTGCATGTGGGACACTGTTTTGCTCCCCAGCCTGAGGCGTTTGCGTTTGCTTGTAGCCCGGAGCTACCATCTTGTAATTGCAAAATTAGGGCAAAACAAGTGATTTGTTGCTACAAATGATAAGAGCAAATGGAAACACCTCCCCTCAGAGCTCTGGCAAGGCAGATACCTGCCTCCTGGAGGGGAAGGGATGCACAGCGAAAGCGCGGCTGTGCCTGCACCTCTTGGGCAGGACCGGCACCGCTTGGTCCGGGTGTTGGCAGAAATGGGCCAAAGCTTGAGCCCCCTGCTCCGTGTGTGGAGCACAGCACCTGGCAACAGAGGGGTGCAGGCTGGAACCGGGGCTGGTGCACAGCCTGGTGTCCCCTGCCGCAAAACCTGGTGTCCCCTGCTGCTGCGCGGAGGGTTGGGCTGCTACAGCCCCCGAAAAAGGCTCCCACTGCCTCTGCGTTGCTGCTGGTGACGCCCGGCCGGGCATGGGCTATTTGTTGGTGAATTTATGGGGCCGGTATTTTCCCTTCCCTCCGCTCCAGTTGCAGGCAGCCTTGAGCTGGGCAGCCGCCGAGGCGAGCTGAGCTGAGGACTGCAAAGCATTTGCCGTAGAATCTGAAGAATTTGGAGTGAAACCCCTGAAGAAATTAAGGACAGATGGGTTACAGGGGGAAAAATAAACCCAAATTCCTTCTGCTGCTTGGTGCCTGCCTCCAGAGCAACCCCTCGTCCCTGCTGCAGCTCTGTGCTGGCCACGGGGCTGGTCGGGCACCGTCCTGCGTGCCGGGCGAGCCACCGCGGGGGCACCGGCACTTCTGCCCCAGGGGTGCTGCCAAGCGGAGACGATGCCCCTGCAGCAGCAGCCGGGGCCATCCCTGCTCTCTGCCTGCGGCCAACCCTCGCCGCTTCCCCGGCAATGGCCCAGGAGGACTCCGGGCTTCCTCCGGAGAGGCCTGGCGTTCCCGTCCCGCAGCAGAGCATTGTCCCTGGCGAAGCGTCAGCTCCTCACGAGGAGCAAAGCGCCACGGGAGACACGTGGCAAAAATTAACCTCCTCCCTCCTAATTAACAGCTCCCGGAGAGGCTCCAGGGCAGAGCCAAATCCACCCGCTGCGGTGGCCGGCACTGCCTGCGGTGTGGGCGCCATCCCTGCGCCGGCGTTATGGGCTGTAATCGCCGGGATTAGGAGCCTTCTGCTTGGGCTGGCACTGGCACGCTGCCGGGCGCTGCGTCAGCCCCAACACCTGCGTGCTGACTTCAGCACCTCAAATATTTCTGATGCAACTTTCTTCTTCTTCTTCTTTTTTTTTTTTTTTTTTCCTCCTAGAGCAAGCTCAACGCTGTCGAATGTGTTAATGGGTAGAAATGAAGCATAATTGCTCCTTTGTGTAAAATTGGTGGGTGGAATGGCAGCGACTTGGCTGCAAAACTGGAACTGCAAACAGGTTGTGGTGTGATCCACCTGGGCTTCTCTCCGTGCTTACCGGGAGAGCAAACCTTCCACTCACAGGAGGAAAATCAGTGGGCTCCTCTCCCCACAGATGGGCAGGGAAAGGAGGGTCGGGAAATGGCGCGTCCTTCCCTTTCGGAAGGTGCCGTGGATAAATGCCGCCGCGTAGGGCTAATTTTATTCTCGTGTGTTTGATACCTTCCCATGTGCCAAGCCATGGTAAACGACGTCCAGATGAAGCCAACGCTGGCGCAGCCGCAGCTGGGCTGGGGAGGAGGAGGAGGAGGCAGGAGGAGTGAGTGTGTGTGTGTGCGCACGCGGATGCCGCGCTCCAGATGTAAACAATAAGGCCAATGGATCTTGATTTCATCTGTTAAGTAATTGGGCTGGAAGTCTCTGCATGCTAATGACTCCACATCAAGCGGCTCCGTGCTCAGATGTGACCCATCCTGCTCCGCGGGGAGAGCGGGGGGCTGCAGCCCACGGTGGCCGTGATGAATATCCCCCAGATGTTATCCCATAGGGGAAGCGAGACCCACATGTATGTTATTAATAATGCCAAAGATCTGAGGTTAAAAATGACCACGGGGCGTTCACATGAGCCCCAGGATGGTGGGTCCCGCGGGCTGGTCCTGCTGGGGGGGGGCAGCGGGAGAGGGGCTGGGGGGGCCCGGCCCCATGTCCTGGCTCTGCGCCTGGTGCTGCATGGGGTGAGTGAGCACCATCGGGGCTCCCAGCACCCTGTCGGGCAGTCCTGGCTGTTTTGGGGAGGCAGAGGATGCTCCAAGGGGCTCTGACAGCCGCAAGAGTTAAAGGTGGGGATGACATGAGGGAGAGGGATGCAGGGATGGATGCCCTGGGAGACACGGCCAGGGCAGAGCCAGCAGGCTGGTCCCAGACACATCCCTGTGTGGGGAGCTGCGGGCAGCCAGCCCCTGGGTCTGAGCTCCCCCAGCCGCCCTTGGCTTGTCGTCTGTCCCGCTCCCTGGCCTCATCCTGGCAGCCTGGGATGCAAAGACCTGGCTATGGCTGTGCAAGACCGCCAGCATGAGAAAGTGCCTGGAGAACGCGCTCGTCCCCTGTGCCGGGCTGCTCCGGTGCCCTCCTGGTACTGCAGCGGGGACTCGAGCCCTGGCGCAGGAGGGACATGTGGTACGGACAGGCGTCTGTCTGGGTTTCACCCCCAAGGCCCGATCCTAAAACCTGTTCCCAGCATTTTGGATTCATGGGCTCTCTTGATGTTTTTATCTGTGCTCAGAGGCTGGGGCAGGGGACGGGTGAGACCCAAGGCCGGGACATACATCACCACGCGCTGGTGGCTGCGGGGAGGGTGCTGCAGCCCAGCGAGCTGGTGGGGATGCTCCCGCGCCCCCTCCCTCCAGCGAGGGCTCTCCCCTCCTCCGTTGAGCTCCGGGGGTTTGTCCATGAAGTTCACATGGGGGCAGGGGCTGATGCTGTTGGGATGTGTTTGGCAAGGAGGTGGAGGAACCGGGGCTGGGGGCTCCTGCTGCTCCGCAGCCGCCCCCCCTGGCTGTGCTTGGGACTGTGGCGTGGGGAGCGATAGGGGAGTCTCGGAGCACAAGCACCCAAATGCTCGGATGAAGCTTTGAGGCACGGGATGCCGGAAGGGTACCACGAGCCCCTGTGGAGCGATGCTGGTCCACGGGCCCCCGGGGCGGCTCTCCCTGTGGAGCGGAGCTCTTGGGCTGACCAGCCTCAGGTTACCGGCAGCCTGGGTCCCGGCTCCATCTCTCCCAGACGCGGCAGAGCCCGGCTGATTTGCCTGAAAGCTCCTGTCGTCGGCCCGGCTCCAGACAAAGCCCCGGCTCCTTCCCGCAGAGCCGGCGAGCGCTGACCTGTCTTTTCGGGGAGGGGATGGGGCCCACGGGGGTCACGCAGCACATGTGGGTGCCTGCGCTATAGGAACCAGATGCCTACCGTCCCTGGGAAAGGGGATCCTCATCACCAAGAGGCTTTTGTCTCTAAACGGGGCTTTTTTTCCCCAATGCTTTTCCCTGCCGCGTGTGAGCCGGGAAGGGGCCGGGGTACCGGGAAGCAGGATCCGAATGCTATTGAAGTGCGCGGGCAAGTGCTCGCAATCCCCCAGCACCTGCAGTTTATTGGTGCGGGAGGTATTGCAGCCTCGGGGCTGCGGGAATGCGAGCGTACCCTGCGCCCTCTCCCATTTTGGAGGCTTTCCAGCCTTTCCCCGCTGATTGCTTCAGCATGTGCCTCGCAGATGATGAGAGATGAGTGGGATCAGCCCTCGCCTGCTGGGTGAGGCACAGCAGCCGGGGCCGGACCCTGCCCTCGCGCCGGCGGCAGCTCCCGGCAGGCAGCCGTGCTCCCTGCGGCTCCCTTCCACTCGCCTCTCGTCGCTCCCGGGTAAGACCCAAGGTCTTGCCGGAAAGCGGGTGTTTTTCACCCGGAAAGCGGGGTCTTGGCACGCGTGGTTCTGGTGTGACCTGACGGCTGCTCGGGCTTTGACTTCGGCAGCTGTAATTCATGAGTGCACATCATGCATGCCACTATTTGGGGGAATGAGAGTATTAGCTCGTTATGTTCATTACCAGATTCATTACCCGTTCATTAGCTGTTCATAATGGTGCAATATTTTGCTGTCGTAGGGGTTTTGCAGAATTAAGACTGGAGTAGACAATGAAAACTGACAAAGAAAATGCATTGCCCCTCTATGTGACTTAAACACTGTTGTCAGGGCTGCTTGGGAAACGGAGCCTGTACGACACCGGGGGCGCCTGCAGCCGCTGCCCCGTGCCAGGGGCTGCCCAGCATCAGCTGCGGGATGCAGGAGAGCTCCGGGGTGGCCCAAGGAGCGGGACCATCCCCATTTTGTGGGGGCTCAAGGTCAGGATTCTGACCCAAAGTCACAGTCTGATCCCTCTGCTGCTACTGAGAAACTTCTGAAATTCAGGTTTTATCGCACTAAGCTCTGGAATCCGCATTGCCCACAGCGGAGGAGCAGGTTTCCCTGGGGGTGCAGCTGGCCAAGGTTTAATCCAGTGGTTTTGCCTCTCCCTTCGACACCACATTTTTTTCTC
>VZTL01028036.1:15897-35179 GCA_013400535.1 Scopus umbretta | reverse complement strand
TTTTTTTTTTCCATGGAGAGCATTCAGCCTGGATTTTCAAGGAACAAGCAGCCCTGTGAAAGGAAAAGGCTCTGCAGGGCTCAGTGTTTAGGGTAGAAAGGAGACAAGTGGATTTAGATGCAGTCACAGTTGGCTTTCGTAGGTAACAAGGTACTAGCAGCAATATGAGAAATATGTAGAGGAACTACAGGGAATCATTGGTGCTGGCCACAGGATTTGCCTTGAGTTTCTTGCAGCATGGGCAAAGTAACAGAGAGGGAATAAAAGGTTGGAGGCTGCCAGAGCCATATACTCTCTTTATCTTCATAAGGTACAAACCTATACTTTGGGATATAAACTTGGAAATAAAATAAGTACCCCTGAGTTACAGCATCCACTCAGTGTGGAGTAAGATAAGGTAAGGAACAGCTTTTGAGACTAGATAACTTTGTTGTGACATTTTCCTTCACATTTTGATTTTGAAACAAAAATGATGTTTATGTGGATTAATCAAAATGAAAAGCGTGTGTGCTCTTTTAACTGTCTCCTCTCTCTCCAGGAAGCAGTTGATTTAATCCACTCTTTATTGCCTGCTTATGCTTGCTCCTTGCCAGATCCACACATATCTCTTTACTTCGAAATTCCTTTTCAGTTGTTACTGTGATTAAAACTCCAGGATCCTTGCTCTTTAGAAAGGAGCCTGTCAGGACATCTCTTGGGTTGTTGTAGCATACTCTGAAGAACAAAAGCATCTCCGTGATATCTGGAGTCTCTTGGATGTGGTCTACCTTGTGAAAGGACAGCAAAGGCTGGGGCAGCAATACCTTGCCTCTCCTGCCCAGTGTACTGGGCAGGACGCTCTCGGTGCCCATCCTCAGCTCTGCACGTTGAAGAAGGTGGACGCATCCCTGCAACGCGCCTGGTGATCTCTTGCATGCTTGCAGGACTGATGAATGCCTCGGGAAGCCCAGCAAGGCTGGGGGTGAGCGAGCCTTGGCACGCCGTCACTGCCTGGTCTCACAGCTCATTGTTCACCCGCAGCTGGGACCTGACAGACCTTTCTTTCTGTTCTGTTTTGTATAAATCCTCGTCGCTGTAGCACTTCATCTGATGTGACTAACACGCATGGTTTTTCTCTGCTCTTTCCCCTGAGGAAGGCGGGGGGAGACTAGTGTGGGCAGCGCAGTATTTCTGCTTCGGTCTGGTTATTTTAGAAACAAACTTAAAAACATATGTTCATTTCAGTTCGTTTATGTGACAGAGACAAGGTCGAAGAGATAGGCCTGGAAAGCGGAGCTGAAACCTCCCTCAGAGCTGTTCAGGGATCCTGTTACATGGAGTTTATTGCAGGCTGGTATTTAAATTTGCTATAGCCTGCCCCATCACTGTATTTTTAAAGGTCCCTTTCTTTTAGAAATCTCTTCATTTTGTCTCCTTCTCCTTTGTTCACTTTCTTCCTTTGTTGTTCCCTTTAGGACAATTTGATTTTTGGAAATACCCTCTGCTCCGCGGAAATTATCATATACTATAGAAACACATTTGTACCAATACTGATAGTCCCAATTCCTTCTTATCTAGATCCTTGTTGTGTTGCATGTTGTGCCCTTGCTCTACAGTTCCTACCTAAATTTCAACTATTGTCAAGGCAGTCTATACCCCCGAAATACATGCATGTTAATAAGGCAGCAGCTGGGGTTGGTGACGGAAGCTTTCCTCATGAAAAAGTCAGGATTAGCACGTCTGGTTTTCATTCTTCATCAAAGCAAAAAGAAAGTTTTATAAAAGATGGTGGGAAGAAACCTGAGGAGGGGAGATTTCAGAAGAGAAAGCCCTGTCTGGTTGGGAGGGAGGTGAAGGAGCTACCGGCTTCAAGTCACAGCTCTGGTGGGCCTGGATGTAGACCTGAAGCCCCTGCCTCTGTGAGCTTGCTGGCTGGGGCTGCTCCCCTCTTCACCAATGTTTAAGGATTTAGAAAGTGAGAAGAAAAATGAGAAAACAAATGGCAATTAACTTAATCATGAGAGGAGAGCACCTGGGTGCGATGGAGGAGACAGAAGTTCAAGCCTTTGCTGAAATCTGTCGCAACAAGGAACTAAACTTTCTCCTTCATGTTCTCCTCCAGCACCGTAATCCCTGCAGCTGCCAGGGCTCATCCTGCTTCTCACCAGCCAGACCTTCCCTGGGGCTGGGAACTTGCAGCATCTCAAGTGTTTCTCCTGGGAAAAAGTTGCCATAAAGTGCTTCCCATAACTTCTAGGAATGTAAATGGGATTTGATGAAGACCGCTGTCATTTGGTTATACTTCTGTGCAACATCTTATGGTCTTTTGTGCAAATATAATTAGAAACTAGAATTAAAAAAAAAAAAGGCAAATTGGGATTTTCTGAGGGGTTTTGGTAAACTCTTGCACTTTATTACTGTGGTGATGCTATGGAAATATGATTGGTGGGGCCAGGGAGAGTCTAAGCTGGCCATATTTCTGGAAAAAAAAAAAAATGGATTTTTGATAGCAGCACATGGTTTTGAGCACTCCTTTTGCTTTTCCTCCCAGTGATTTTGGTGGGGATTTAGTTGTTAATTTGAATGGAGCAGGATCCAGTGTATAAACTATGATCAGCCCTCCACTAACTGAAAACTGGAAAACACCTACTCAACCACATCTGAAATGTCTGGTTGTAAGTAAAAGTGATCAGAGGCCTGTTTGTTGCTCGGAGAATGTATTTGCCACAGTGGACTAATAAACTTTCCCAGATTTTATTCCTTTAAAAAGTTAATTAAATAAGAGGTCAGTCCCATTTTCAAACAAAGCTGTCTGAATTTAATGTTAACGGAAAGCATCAGGGGCTTTTACAGTTTTTTCCCCGGTGGCTGAGTGCCGGCACAGTTGCTTTTTAGAAAACTTAGTGCATATGATCCTTTTTTATTAGAAAATAAACAGAAAACACATGCCAAGCAGCCGCTTCAAAAGGTCCTTGCCAATATCAGTGCTAGAGCTGTACAAAAGCCTCCTAATGAAATGGGAAAGCAGACAAGTTGTTTTCAGGCACTTTTGTAGAAAGCCAAGGCTCTGGCCAGCTTAGTGAAAGGTTTATGAACCTTCTGGGGAAGTCTCCTCTATGTTTAATGAACCTACACTGATTTTTTTGCTGCTTCTTTGAGACCAGATGAAAATCAATAGTTTGAGGATTCAAACCAAACAGAAAAGAAGAGAAAGGGACACTCCTAGGATGGGAGATCTTGTACAGACACCTGCAAAAATGAAAGCAGCTGCTTTTTTTGTTGCACTGGCAGGAACGCCATGCAGAAGGCGGGGGGAGTGGTCGCCTCCCAAACTTTTGGGTAGCGACATCCTACTTACTCTCCCCCTACCCTGTGGCTGATGTCAGCAGTGCTGTGTAGTTGCTGTTCAGATTATCTGCCCAAACTCGAGGTCTATCAGGCATGCGAGCCCCCTGCAATGCAGCAGGAGGGACCAGCTCTGCGTAGGGACCGAGGCTGCATGAGCTCGGCAGCCACAGCGGTGGGGTTACCTCTTCCAGCTATCCCTAATCGTTTTGCCATGGCAGTAACGCGTTTAGCATGGGCTAACATCCTGCTTTTTGGGTAGGACCTGTAGCCAGGGTATCATCATTTCAGGCTACCATGGATACCTCCGTGTCTGGAGTGCTTCGTATCCTGCACCCTGTGCCTCCTTCGCTTTTTATATAGTGTGGCTTGTACATGGCATCATTTTACTAGAACAACACTTCTTAGGTGCTGCTGTAACTAGAGATACCCTGACCTTACAGTCACATGCTGGCTATTTCTTGTGCCAAAACAGAAAGGCAAGAAAATAGAAACTAAAAGGATAGAGCAATCACTGGGCATGTATTTGCATTTCTTTCTCCTGAGCTTGTAAATAATCTAGTTTGTGGCAATGTTTCTGTTTGGGATTTCGGCTTCATTTCTGCTTGGTAACTGGCTTTGAAGAGCCTTGGGGGGTTTATTTGCTTTTTCAAGGGAGAGGGAAGAAAGATAAGAGGAGGCTGATTGAGGCTGTCATGAGGCTGGTGAAGCTGCGGCGCACGAAGGACAGGCTGGAAGCACAGCTTGCTCTTCATGTGTGCTTAGGGAGGCAGTGTGGTTCCCAGACAGGATGGACAGCTAGCAGGGAAGAAAGGGAAAGCACAAAAAATACTCTGCAGTCACACGGCCAGGTTTTCCCTGAGCTGGCCTTCAGTCCCCTGTCCCCATCACCTTCCCTAGGCAAGGCTGTCTCTCCAGGCTTGTGTGAAAAAGCGCTACACCCTTTTAATTAAAGCTGTGTGTTTAAGCAGGTTTCCAGTAAACTGATGCAAGTGCCTGGACTCTTATTTCAGCATGAAGGTGGATTAATTTTTTTTTTTTAATAGTTGACTTTAGAGTTATTTTAGCTTAGGTAAGTCAATTAAGAGCAGACTGAAATTAATACACCATTTTCACACCTACTCAAAAAAGTTTGTGATATGGTGTTTAGACTTGTAGAAAATCGTGCCTGGACAAAGCTTGACAAACTGTGGTTCCTTTCCAGAAAGGTGAAGAGGAACAGATTTTCCTTGAACCAGGTGTTCTGGACCTGCTTTTGCGGAGTGATCCCCAGGCAGTCTCTGCTCTGTCTCACTCTACCCAGGCTCCTTCCTACTCTATCAGTGTAGCGATTCCTTATAGCAGCTCCCAAGATTTTAGCTTGTGACGTTTTAAAAGAAAAATGCATGCTTCTCTGCAGAGAAATGCAAGGATGGGTGCATGGAAATTTCTGACACTTGAAATTTCATTTCAGTGTTCAAATTTTAGAAATGTATTTCTATTAAGTAGCTAAGAGACTGTCGAGGCTTAATGAAAATCACTGGAGTGTTAGCTTGTATGAGAGGGTGGCTTCTTGCATGTCCCACCAGATGCGAAGGCCTCACAATAGCCCAAAAGCTCTTCTAGAATCCCCTGCCGAAGGGTCATAGCCTTTGTAATAGCTGTGGCTGCCTCTTGACTATAAGAGAGCTTATTCCTCTGAGAAGCAGAGGAATTTCTTTCCTTGCCCACTCTGTCTTTGAACCAAATAGCATGAAACCTAAAGGATGCCGTATGACTTCCTGGGTTTTGTGATACTCAGGGATGATTTTGCCAGCATTGTTCATGCGAAGTGGTCAGATAAGTGGAGGGACTTTGCATGTGGCGCATCCTCTCTGAATTGTCCCACGATGGCCTGTCCCACTGGACCACCCTGGTGGGTGAATGAACAGCAGCCGTTCATTAACGCGGAACAGAGATCCGGAGCTGGCCATAGGAAGTAAAAGCCCTAAAGCACACTGCAGTAGCCTTGTTCTCCCTTTACAAAGCTGCTCTCTGTTAAACTATCGACCCGTGCTGGCGTACAAATGCCTTTCGTTAGGGTTTGCACACTGTTATATGAAGCTGCAGTTAAAAAGCAAATGAACAAAACCTGCTTGTGGTAATTTACTGTTTAATGGTATTGGAAGTGAGTTTAATCAGGGAAAAAAATGAGTGGGGTGATTATGCCTCACTGTAGCACCGGAAGGAGTGGGCCGCTCAGGCGTTGAGGTGGTGGCTTCATGGGTGACTCCAGAGGAGATGGATTATTTGCAAAATCCCAGCCTGATGTGGCTCTCCCAGAACACAGCCTGCTCCTAAGACACAGATCCTTATATGTTTAATAAGGTGTTAAAGCAGAACTTGAAATGTTCGTTCACATTCCCCTGTTCTGGATCATTTCATTGACCATCTGGCGCCTTTTGGTTTGGTTTGGTTTTTTTTAAAGATGCTTTTGCATCGTGTGCATGACTTTCTGCTCACCCTTTGGGCCCCAGTTTGGCAGGATGCCTGGGAATGTGCTTGGTGTCCCGTCCCTTCCTAACTCAGCAAAACACTGAAGACGGTGCATAATGATAAGCTGTCGTGTTTCCGCTCCCACCTCACCAGGACAGCCTCATCCTACCAGCTGTAGAGCAGCCTTTGGTTGGAAGGTGGGAGAAGGATGTGAGAGTTTATACAAGCAGTGCTTTTATTCCCAGGGAGGTTTTTAACACTTGTTTTGGTGGCTTGCTCAAATTTGCAAACTTGAGTAGTGATAGCAGCCTGGCATCAAAGTGGTAGGAGAGAGAACTGTTCAAAGGAAAAAATAATTCCTTTCACGGGTCCAAGCAGAGTTACTCTCTGACACTGAGAGCTGAAAGACTTGCCAGGTGAGCCTTCATTTCCCCTGTGTGTTAGTGCTACAATTACTAATGTAGCTGCATTTTGCAGTGTGAAAATTCAGTTCATCTGCTTAGCTGGAGGAAAAGCAAAAACTCTACCCTTCCTGAACTGACTGGAGTGAAAGGGCATATTTAAAGCTGAAGAAGAGCTAGCAGCCATGAAGAGCGTCTGGTGGAATGTGAAACCCCAGAAATTACACTGAACAAACACTGAATTGCATATATTTTTAG
Organism: Scopus umbretta; assembly: GCA_013400535.1. Classification (NCBI taxonomy): domain Eukaryota; kingdom Metazoa; phylum Chordata; class Aves; order Pelecaniformes; family Scopidae; genus Scopus; species Scopus umbretta. The sequence continues at coordinate 28,742 of VZTL01028036.1, read as the reverse complement.
TATGTCTGTGTGTGCATGGATGTGATAGAGGGAGAGGAAGGACAGATCCAATACTGACTGTATTCAGTTTAGGAGTGAATGAAGAAGAGGCTGTAGTTGCAGACTGATTTAGGAGTGAGTTTAAGTTGGTTGAAAGAAACTGATGTAAACGTCTGTGGGTGTACATTTTTCACATGGGGCAGCAACCCTGCCGCTGCCGCCACTGTACTTGGGACCCATTCGGCCAGCAAAGCCACGCCATCTCCAAGCAGCACAGGCTAAGGCAGCAGAGCCCATTTCCACCAGCACCACTGCATCTCCCATCCGACGTTAGCCAGAAGAGATATTTTGGTGAAGGGGTGTAGCTGGGTTGACTCCCATGCTCTGAGCAGGCCTTGCTGTGCTGGCACAACACTGCTGTATAAATTAACTAATAACTACTACTAAGCTAAACCGCTAAACTCTTTTAAGTTTAGTTTGTTTAAATGGCCTTTTACAGTGGTGTGAGTATACATTGCTCTGAAACTGATCTTTTAATTGTACTTCTCTGCATGTCTTTTGCTTTGTCATGTTCATGATGTTCTTATTTGATTTATTTAGCCAACGTATTTTGGCTAACACCATGTTGTCCTCTGCTCCAGGAGGTCTCTCTGGTTCAGGTGGTACCACAGCTTTTCTAGGAAGCAAGCCAGGATTTTTCTGGTCATCAGAGTGCATTTGCATTTGTTCACTGGTGTTCTTCTTCCCTTATCTCTGTTTGTATTACATTACCATCCAGGGCATTCCTGCACTTGTCCCGCGTTTGTATGGTGCCCAGAAGAAGACACCTCTGTGAGCTTGTGGTCTGTGTGTGAGACAAAAAAAACCAGAAGGAGTGGCTAGAGGTTGCTATAAAGATCTCAGTGGTGTATTTTGTTGTCCTAAGCAAAATGCCTGCTGTAGGTCTTCCTACATGCTGAAGTAAGGAATCCATGTGAAAGTGACTTCACTCCATGTGTGTTTACTATCAAAGTCCTTCAGGTTTTGTTTGACTGTTTTGATGTGTCCAGTTTCTTATCTGATGCCTTCTGGTTACCTTTCTAATTCAGGGACAAAGTCCAAAGAAAGATTGGCATCTACTTATGGAGGGTGGAGTTGGCAAAGAAATGGGTTAGCTCTGCCCCCTTTTTGATCAGAAAGTTGTCCTTGTAAAATGACCCCAGCTGAGGTCTGAAAGAGAAAGGGTTCCTGCATCTCCTGCAGTTTCTATTGTCACAGTCCCCAGACGGAATAGATCTCATTGTAAATTAGAGGGGCAAGACTGCTCGTGCTGTGGAGCTGTGGTACCGCAGCTGATGGGGCTGAGGGGCATGTTCAGAAGGCGAATCAGCTGCAGGCGGATGTCTCTTGGGGCTTCTTTCATGACCTGTCATCAAGAATGTCCGAGGTTTGAGGTCCCACACCATCCCTAGGTACTCCACTCCACTGTTTCATCATCCCTACTGCTGGACAACAGACCCTCACGCTTCACCTGAGCCTCCCTTCTTGTGATTTAAAGACTATTATTTCTTGCCCTAACCCACCAAAACCCCCATGGTGTATACTTTATGTATGCTCTGCCTGCTTTAACGTAGAACGTTTGTATTTCTGAGAGAGCATGGAAGACAAGAAAGTCAACTCATGCCTTGGAAAGCAACTTATAAGCCTTTCTGGCTGAGCAGGGGGTTGACTGGAAGACAGAAAACTCTGCTCTTACCATACCAGTAGAGTTTTAAAGCACCTAAGGGTGTCCTGGCTGCTAGTATTTAATGAGTGGCAATGCTTGGATACTGTGAAAGGAATGTAAGAACATTTATTACAAGGAACTTGTGTTTTCTTAATACATGCTTGCGATCGGTCATCTGGCAAGACCAGGAACAGCAGTAATTCTGTGACCTTGTTCAGGTTAGGGTGAGCAACCATGGGTGCGTACCAGAGTCAACAGTGAAATACCTGAGCACAGCAAGACAGCAGGCAATCTTGTGGTGATTATTGATGTGATATTTACAATTGCGTCCAGATAATTAGCATGATGAGTTATTCACAATATTCCCTGTCAGTAGGGAGAATATTGCACTTATGTTAATGAGGGGGGGAAATGAATATGGAGGAGATTAATGGTATTTGCTTTAAGGGGAGACCAGAAACAAAATCCTCTCTGGGGTCATTTGCTCTGTTCTCCTGACACTCTGCCAGAGCAGAATTTACCTCTGTGCTCAACTACTCCTTCTCTTCCAGCTTGAAATGCCTGAAATGATGGTGATGATGTCATTCTTGTAAGCTATGACATAAGGTGCAAATAAGTGTGTCAGTCTCACAAGATGAACACAGCTCTCAAATAGGCAAGTCTCCTTGAGAACCAGGTTAACACCTTTTCAAGTACCTAAAGAACCCACTTCAAGTGGCAGCACAACAGCTGATTTTTCCATGTTTCACCAAAGCTGGAGAAAAAGCAGTGCTTTCGGACAGCATTCCACAGCCATTGCTTTGATTTTGGAAAATTCATTTAATATATATATAATTCTAGTGAGCTGAATAAAGCTGAATTAGCAAATCACAGATACCCAGAAGGAACAGTGTCCTATTTATAAGGAAAGAGTGCGGTTACTGTGGTCAGACAGCTGGGCCACAGGCCAGGTCATGCCTCCTAAACATATTTTATCTAACCTCATGTCACAGGCAGGATGTGGGGAATGTCAGATTTTCTCTTCTGAAAGGTAAGGGCCATTCACAGGGAGCATAGACTGGCATCAGTCCCTTGACAGCTGCTTTGCTTTTTACACCAGCTGAACCTTGGCTTCTTAATTAGGGTATCAGAGGAAATTTCCAGACCTGCCAGGATCAGGATTGGTGCAGATCCACCTTGGTGGGTTTCCCCAGGCAGCCGAGAAGGCAAAGGCAGGCTGCGACCAGGCCTGAATAGACCCATTCTTCTCACCCAAGTGCTAAGGCTTAAGGTATGTCTCTGCTTGGCAAACACGGTAGCACATAAATCATGTGTGCAGCTAACATGGTATAGAAACCACGAGGCTGTAGGTAGAGCCCCTAGAGAGTCCTTGCTCCTGCTGCTTGCATTCATACGACCGTGCTGCTCTGCCCTGGCTGCTGGTATTGCATAGGGTGGCTGGAAGAAGCTGTTAGGGCTACAGAAGCGCTCTGCTTGGTTGGCTGGAGCTGAGGGGACGTCTAGTGGTGGTATTTTAAGATCCAGATTTCCATGTAACTAGAGGCATCTAGTTTTTCCACTGTTGCTGCAGCTTCCTCAAAAGTGATTTCATGAAGGTCAGAGGCAGCAGTGAGATTAAAGGTGTCTTGTGTCATGTTTCCCATGTGAAAGAAACTCCCAGCTTTAATTATGGGATACAGGCAAAATTTAGCTCTTAGTCTCTGTGTGGGAATCCCTGTGATGGTAGCGGGGCTTCCAAATGCCAAATGGGCATAATTGGTATAAAACTGATGCTGTCTTCGAGACTTGGGCCTGATGGGTTTTATATAGCCTCTGTCCCTGCACACGGAGACCCCAGACCATAATCAAAAGTAATTTAAACTTTTTAATTTAAATTTTGTATGTGAATACACAGCATATGTAAGACATTCATGACTTAGGCAGTGCGGTGAGACCCCACTGTATGACACAGACATGCAGAAATTGGTTGCTGATTTCTCAATACTTTGCATTGGTTTTCTCCAGTCATATATCACCTCCCCCTGGACAATCGTTGGGGGCTTAGCATGGGGTAAAACTAAAAGAGACAACACTGTATCCCCCTTATCCACATGCTTATGTACTGCTGTGACTAAAGTGAATGTATGTAACTGCAGGTAGCAATGCAAGACAACACAGTGAATAAATATTGAAAGGAGATTAAAAGAGGATCATTAATATTGTCCTATTTTCTTTTAAGATTTACAAACATTTTCCTTGGTAAATATTATGCAGTTGGTGGTAGGTTTGCTCTGAGGGAATGTGCTTGCAGAAAGACAACTCTTTGACAAAATGATCTTTGATGCTGTGCCAATAACCGGTAGAGAAACTCAGGTGCAGCTCCCAAAGGAATAGTCCTCCCTGATGAGGATCATTGCAACAGGCAGAATGGTTATGTATTGCTAAACTTCTTCTTCTTTCTCCCTACTCTAAGAAATGCATCATTTCCTCAATGTAAAAGACCTAATTACTTATTTTTCAGGCTATTAAACCAAATGCAATGTATACATGTCCCCTGATGTGTTCTGGAATTGCTGCTGCTGCAGTCACAGCAGGGAAGGATTTTGCTGCTGCTGTTGCCATGTCTTTCTTGTGACACATTATTAGACAAAGCTGTCTCTTGGCTTTGGTTTGGTTTGTTGGTTTTTTTTTTAATGCACAGGGAAACTTCTGCTCTAGTTCCTTAGCCAGTTTTCTTTTCTGAACCCCCGAATTCATTTCTTTGAATGTCTCTTTATTATTTCTCAATAATTCTTTCTCCTTTTTTTTTTTTTTATCTTTCTCCTAGCATGAGGTCTTTTTTCCCTCCTCAAACCAGTGACCAGCAGAAAGACCTCAGGTAAGAATCTTTCACCCTTAACCATCTAATTTATTTAGCCCAGACTTTTCTCTGCCTTTCTAGCTTGCGTGTGCTCAAGGCCAGTCATTACTTTGATCACAGAACAGCCCTCAGTGACGAAACAGCTCTGGTGCTGAGCAGGGAGCACAGGCGGAACTCAGACATGTACCCTTCCTTCAGACAAGTTTTCATGCTCCATGCTTGGAGATAGATAAAGTTCCCCATGTGATGTACTGAAGTGGTTTCTTTTCCATGGATTCACAATGACATATATGTGGGGGTTTGGTTTTTTTTTGGTTGGTTGGTTTTGTTTTGTTTTTTAAATTCCTTCCTTATCATGTCCTAGATGTTTCCAATTGCTTATCTTCTGATTTTTGAAAATTTAACTTATTCTTATTTAATTCTTGCCCATTCTTCCTCACTTACATTTTTGCCAAGACAGGTACTAAAATCCCTGAGGAGCAGATTTGTAGGTAGGGGTATGTTTTGGATTTTTTTTTTTCCCCAGTGAGACTCTCCCTGCCCCTGCTGCACAAGTGTATGTTTTTTTAACTTCTTCAGTTTCTGAAAAATAAATGGTAGTTCTAAAGTCACAGATTTCACTTTACCTTTTGCTGTGCTGTGACTTTTCCAAGGCTTGTGAGATACTGAGGGGCTCCGTGATGGGAAAAGATAGCAAACGCCTTTTTCTTTGTATCCACAAGCTCTGCGAGGCTGCCTTTCTGTTGTGATATCCCCTCTCCCGGCCTTGCCTCGCTCGTCTACACCGACTATCCCTACTGCGGGCTGCGCTGCGAACCGCAAACCCCTGAAGGAGAAAGAGGGTTCCTCTCATTTGAAAGAAAGCTTCCATTTTCTAGATACCCTTAGAGTGAGTTTTGAAGTTATCTTGTTGCTTTTGTGCAGGATTTTGTCATGTGCTACTTTGTGACACACTGTGAATCAATTTGAATTTCCCAACTCTTTTGCAGTGCGTCACACTATTTCCCACATGTCTCATGATTTGCAGTTGCAGGGTCTAAGCGAGGGTGGTACGTGTATGCAGGATGGAAATCTTTTTCCTTTCTTGTGACATGTCTGCACGGGGTGTGTATTTAGCGTGGGCGTGCTCATGTGCAGGCAATGTCTATCATCATGACTGTGTTTGCAAGTGATGCTCAGAAGACCCGGCCGCGGGCTTGCACTTTAACTGCCGCCTGCTGCTGGTGCTCCTGCATCCCTGGCTGGCGCTGCCTCTGCATCCCTGGCTGGCGCTGCTGCTGCATCCCTGGCTGGCGCTGCTGCATCCCTGGCTGGCGCTGCTGCATCCCTGGCTGGCGCTGCTGCATCCCTGGCTGGCGCTGCTGGCGCTGCTGCTGCATCCCTGGCTGGTGCTGCTGGTGCTGCCTCTGCATCCCTGGCTGGTGCTGCCTCTGCATCCCTGACTGGTGCTGCTGGCACTGCTCCTGCATCCCTGGCTGGTGTTGCTCCTGCATCCCTGGCTGGTGCTTCTGCATCCCTGGCTGGTGGTGGTGCTGCTGTTGCATCCCTGGCTGCTGCTGCCTGTCGCTTCTCCCGTGGAGCAACAGTGCCAACTGCTGGCTGCTGAGCCTGGCCTGCCAGGGGTACCGGCTTTGCGTGGGGGCTTGTTCTTGTAAGTTAATTCCGAGGGCATTGGTACCTAAAACACAGCATCCCTTTTCTGATGGTTTGGGTACTTAGGAGGAATATCTCAGTTTGGTAGTCCTTGTTTCCACACCAAAATATTATTCCGTTGTGTGCAGGTAAGGCCATGCTAGTTATCTGTCATTTCTCACATTCATTTCAAAACTAATTGTTAACGTTGTTTTAAAGCTCTGTGTCTCTCCCGATCTCCCAGAGCTGACTGCTCCGAGGGAGGAGAAGGTTTCTGCTCTGAGCAGTGGAAGGGCGTCATGTGCTCCCTGGGATTTTTTTTAATCATTCAGTTGGGGCAGCAATTTGCCAGCTGCAAGTTTGATGCGCTCATATGTGTTACGGCCACGATGAGCTCCGGGGAAAATGAAACGGTGATTTACATTTTTCTGCACAGAGCACCACACAGTGTTTTTGGTCAGAAAAAAGGAAAAGAAAACAGGGAGGGAAATAAAAAGAAAACAAGGTACAGGTGTACATATAAGTTTCATTTTCTTAGGATTTCAGCTTTAATAGAAAAAAATGGATATTTTTTTTTCCCCAAGAGAAATCTCAAATGGAAAAGAAAGGTCTGTTTCTTTAAAAGTCTCCTATGAGAAGGTGTTCTCATTTTTTCTTTTGCTCCTTAATGCTTTGTCTTCGCCCTGCCTCTTTTCCTTTGTGGCCTGCAGCCTTTTTCTAGAGGGTTACAGTGTTTGCAGGAGGNGATGCTATCTTGAAAGACAAGAACATCAAAACTCCTTCTGCGAAACTGAAACCTCAGGTTTTTGTGAGGGAATTTTCAGGTGAAGCTTTTAAATCCTATGAGAAAAGTAGCTCCCAGGCAGCCTGTTGCTGTAGCCCCATCTGGGAGCCCCGAGGTGGCCCTGGGCACCATTGAGGATGGGAGGGCTACTGCACTCTCCTCAGCAGAGGAGAAATTGTGTGCAAGTGGAGCGCTACTTATGTTGTGGGTCCTGAGGCAGTCGGGTGCTTTGCTAAATGTCAGGAGGGGGACGTTTGAGCAATTAAGGGGACAATCTCAGTCAGTTTTTCAAGTCTGTGATTTCCTCATTCCTGGGGGTGCTGGGAATGGTTTGAAAGTGAAATTCAGATATTGTCTAACAACTCAGAAAGCAAAAGGCAAATAAACAGAAAAGGGGCTTTTAATTAAAGAAATTACACTGTTTCTAAACAAAATTCAATATTTTTGAGGTCCTGGCACATTTTGGGGACTTATGCCTGAGTTTGAGCATGTTGTAAACACAACAATATCCTAAGCCTCTGCTGTAACTATAGTTTTCACTTATTTATCTGTATGCTAGCCACATCTCCCCCAGATACACTCACAGTCCTATTTTCTAACAATCTGGAAAAGAAGGAAGAGTGAGTACAGCAGAGGCTATTCTGATTTCTAATTTGGCTCCTGCATATAAGTACTTAGGTGGATAAAAGCTATACCCAGTAGGAATGAGCCTTATGGGGCTCCAGACCTCCCTAACTAAGCAGGAAACCACTACTGCCCTGAGCTCAAAAAGTTTAAGGAGTTTGGGATTCTTGTTTCTTAGCAAATGCTTTTCAGTATTTCAGGAAGTTATTTTAATTATTGTAACAGCTGTAGGCAGAGAAAGAAGCACTCCGAGCAGATCAAAACGGTAACTACATTATAGCAGAGGTGTGCTACAAACAGCTGTAAGTGCCACTTAGTTGACTTCTCCCATAACTCGTTTTTAACTAGCTTTTGCGGGAGTGGGAGAATGGAGACATTAGTTTTGCTGGTTAAGTTGGTTTCTATCAAGAGAAGTGAGTGCCAGACCTGACACAAGGAAGCGTGCAGGGGAGAGCGAAGTGTAACCATCCCTTTTCAGTGACAGCAAGCTGTTAGGTAGACCTAAGCCACAACGTGTAACTTCACCTCACTGTTTGGGAGATAGATCAGCCACTCCACCAAAACCCCAGCTGATCCTCCTGGCCTTTCTTTCTCCCCCATCTCCTCCCCCACAGGATCCATTCTGGTTTTCCACTTGCTGAAAATAAGAGCACATTCATACATGAGTATAGATTTGATCTGATGGGCCCTCTACACTGAATTGACATTGTGCATGAAGCAAGAATAAAGTTCTATAATAAGACATGTTTTTGTTCTATAATAAGACATTATTGTGATACTTGTGTTTTCAGTTTGGCTGTTACATGGCATTCAGCTGGATTCCTTCGTTGCATGTTCATTGCTTAAATCACCTAATTGCTATGTTTTGCTTTAAATCGCTGAGTAGAGAGAAGTTTTTATTTGGTGTTATAACCTCATTTCACTAAGAGTTTGGGGTTTTTTATAAGAGTTTTGTCATTTACATTGCTCGTTACGAGTCTTTCAAGGTCTGCCATTTCAACATTTTATTTGCACCAATTATGGCTGAACCTATAAAGTAACAGTTAAAATCTGTTCATTAAAAATAAAGAGAAAATCACAGATTTAGTCAACAGCAGGAACTTATTTAAGTCACTAAAGACATGTTTGGAAGCCTGAGGGTGGCAAGCCAGAAGTGGCTGGAGAGCCACCAAACAAAGCACAGAAATTATGAGAGATGTATAAGTAAGGGACATTCCCTTTGGGGGAGCTGCTCCACTTGAAGAACCGCCATAACAATATTTTCAAAGGTTATAGAAAATAAAATAATGTGCATGCTCTGAATGAAAGAGAGGTCAGGACTGGTTCTTTCCTACCAGCTTGTCCGCAGGACTCCGTATTGCTGTCCACCTTCCAGCTGGAGACTTGCAGAAATCCTATGAAGCTCCCAATACGCTCTGACTAGCAAGTGCTTAAAAGATCACTCCCTGGGCTTTGTGCTTTAATACCTTTAGCATTTTCCCTCCTGGTGAAACAACTACCTGGCAGGTCTGATTTGGACTCAGACACCTTTGCATCTCCCCTCCTTGCCCCAAGCCACCCTTCCTTTCTTCCCCGAATTCCAGGGCTTGGTCTCTCTCTGCGTGCCAGGAGCCTGCACCCGACTCCCTCGCCGGGAGCACACGCCAATGTGAGAAAAAACATGCAACAAGGTGCTGCTTGTGAAGGAAAGTGAAATTCTGTGAAACTGATTTCTTCATTATGTACTGGTCCATTTATAATGACAGTGTATTGACTCTTTATTACTGGTGTAAATAATTGAGCTGGGTGTCATGCCATTATTTATTACTTTTTTTTCAATTAACCAAAATGAAAATCTTTCAAGGACATGTGGTTGCAATTTCCAAGAGTCCTGTTCTAACCATGTTCTGATTTATTTTACTTTCACACAGACATGTGTTCCTCCTAAGCCATATGTTTCTCTGAATAAAGGGAGCAGATTACATGTTTTCTTATCCGTTACAGGTCTTTGCCACTGAGTTAACTAGCCTCTTGCTGTGAATATATTATTATATATGTATGATATATCATTATATTATTAAGAAAACTTAACGGTGGAGCAGGACAGAAAGAGATGAGTAGACCTGACCAAGAGAGGAGGCAGCAAAGGACGGTAGCTCTGCACGTAGAGGTGAGATGCAAGGCTGGGGAAGGCAGAGAGCTGTTACTCCCTGTACCAGCCATGGGGTTTCACTGGTATGGAGTGGGATGCCGTGGGGACAGGTGAGGTGGCCGTGTCTGCTGGGGCATCAGGGCTGGCTGTCCCTGTGGCCTGAGCTGCCGTGTGCGTGGCAGCAGTGCCAGCAGCCGCGATGCCGCTAGATGTCCCTTGTCACCCGAGTGAGGTAGGTGGCTCATCCCCATCCCTGCGCTGTGGGTATATATAATGCAGTGTCATAAAGAAGCCAGTGTTTAAAGCGTTAAATACAGAGAGAAGTTGTGGCCGCCTTAAGAAAAGTCTTCTATGAGCCTGTGAGGTGATGTCTGTCGTGGGTAGGCAAGGAGAAAGTTAACTTCTTCAGCTTCTTTTCACTTCCCTGCAAAAGACACTCTGTAGGGAGGCATTTGTTCTGAAGGGCTACTTCCACCAGGGCCAATCAATATTTCCTGGTGAAAAGAAGTCACACTAGGAAATGTTGATTTGGTGAGCCTAACACCGTGGCTTTGGCTAACTTTTGCCAACTCTGACACAGGCTTGCACGGTGTGAGGTGGGGTCCTGGCAGCCTGCATCAGCAGAGCCCGTGGGGAAAGGGGGCAAGCAGGTGTGGGCTTTCATTACACCTTCTTAGTGATTTTGTCTTTTTAGGCATGTTTATATTGAAAAAGGACAGAAAAAGAGGTCAATTCTGTGAAAAGCTACTGGACCCAAAACACTTCCTACTAGCTGGGCAGGGCAGGAGAATACATGTTGGGGGAAAGAGATTGGTCTCAAGCTGGGTCAGACAGAAGCCAAAAAAACCCCAAATAAAACTGGTGGGGGGAAGGAGATTACCTGCTTTGTGTGAGCTGGGAGAGCTGCAGTTGGCCATCAGACACCCAGCAGGGACCCAGCCCCATGGGGACAGCAGGAGCCATATGCCAGGCTCCTCAGGGTGGTCCCCAGGGCCACCTGTCCCCTTCTCTGTGGATCAGCCCAGGTTCAGGCCCTCCACCTCACTGCTGCAGCTGTATTCCCAAAAGCTCGGTATGCCTCTAAAGAGAGGGGAAAGGGCTGTTGGGAGAGGGAGCAGCCTCTGAGGGAGACGGGCTGGTGTAGGCATGTGGCATGGAGCAGGCAGAGCTAAGGGCAAGGCTCTGCCGGCTCTTGGAGGCAGTGCCTAAGGGGGGCACAGGGAAACCTTCCAAACCTGTTTCCATCTGGCCTCCCAAAACCTCTCCTTATGCTTCCCAGCCCCTGTGTCACCCAGCGCATGCAGCCCCATGTAGAGCTTGCGCTGCTTGGCCACACGGTTTGTGTTTGCCATGTGGCTTGACCATCCCTCCAGCCAGCTGTGCTGGTCCTGCCAAGCCAGGGATGCTCTTGTCCTTCCAGACTGGTTTGGCAGCTGGGCTAGGAGGGCAGCCTCCAGCAATGGCAGTGTGCTGGCCTATCCTGCAGTTCTTTAAGAGTTAATTCCTCCCTGTGCCCTAGGCATGTGGCCATGTTTTCACTGGAGTGGAAGCTGTGTTTCCATATGTCCCTAACTCCCACGGTTGGCACCTTGGTGTGGACATCTGCACCACTCAGCATGCCCGTGCCCTTGCAAATACTCACCTGAACTTGTGCTGGGCAACTCCTCCTGCCCCTAGTGCCCTGTGGTGCCCTATGCACCTTCTGCAGCTACCGTTGTTGCATGCGTAGGTGGCGTGCATGCCCCCAAACTGCCCTGAAAGCAGCTACGCCAGCTTATCTGCCTGGATGATATCTAGCATGTTATGAATACTTCTCCAATATAAGTAATAACTGACTTACTGTAATCTGTTTCTTAGGATGTGCTGGTGTGGTGCATGGTTGCATGAACCAAGCTGTTGTGTATTCAGAGTCTTAACTGGCCTCCTGAATGACAGAAATGAAGTATTTGCTGCTTTCTACTTCATTTAAACCTGCAGAAGCCTATAGCGCTCATCGCCCTTGTGCACCAAGGTATCCACATGCACCGCTCGCCAGTTGGGGACTTCTTCACCAAGTAATGTCTGAGAAAATCTCTTAATAACAGAGGGACTACACACAGATTATTGTGATCATAATTTGGCTGACATAGCCTTTATTACTAATGGTGATGCTGGAGATGGAAAACACAGCTTGAGTCTCAGATGCCTGCTGGAAAGTAATAAAATAAAGAGGAACAAAATCTGTGAGTTTATTTGCTACCAAACCTTTGGAAAACACAAAAGTGGAACCCTGCCAATGCTATTGCTGGCAATTTTTCAGAGCCTCGCCTCACTCTGAGGTAGGACTAGAAGTGGAAGTGCATTTTGTGTCTCTGACATTAGTATCATGTTGTTGTATACAAATGGAGGGCTTACAGTAATTTGACATTTGTTGGTTTCTATTGTAATTATTGTGTGCTGCTCTTACACCTTCAGAGTATTTTTAACATCTTCCGATAATAGGATAATTAGAAAATAACATCAGCTATGGTAAAAAAAAGGTGTCTGTTTTGCTAACGCAAAGATCTAGCTGAGGAACCGCTTCAGTGGAAGTGCTCTTATAAAAATGGAGCGGTGTTGTCATTTTTCTTTGTTGAGAACATTGGCGAAGGGAGGCTGGCTTTTACGTAGTCTCTTTTGTTCATCCCTGGGCAATGGCAGAACTCGCAACTAAATTCTGGTGGCAGAAACTTCTCCTCTGGTGGTAGCTGCGAATAATATAATATCATGTATAATCATAACAAAAAAAAAATCCCTAAACCATAGCTTGGATTTTAAATACCAGAATGAGCCTTTGGTACTAAGAAATGAGCCTGCAGTACTACAAATACAGAAAAAGCTATTAAAATTTTTTAAACATAAAAAGAACCATTTGATAAAATCAGTAGCAAATAAGAGAGGAATGTAAATGTAATTTTAAATTATTTATTTCACTCCTTCTCTTTTTTTCATGTTCATATATCCTTGGTTCCTAGTTCACAACCACACACTAATTATAAATGTAGGAAAACCTAACTTTTTAACATGCTAATTAAACTGTATGTCACATAGACATTTGGGGAGAATTTCCCATGCTTTCCAGTGTGAATGGAAGGAAAGAGCAGCGGTGCTCACTTTAAACTGTATTTTTTTT
>VZTL01028034.1:20000-83628 GCA_013400535.1 Scopus umbretta | reverse complement strand
GGACAGAAGAGGAAGGGAAAATATCAATAACCATAATAATACACAAAACAAGTGATGCCCAATGCAGTTGCTCACCACCCGCTGACCGATGCCCAGCCCGTCCCCGAGCAGCGATCGCTGCCCCCCAGCCAGCTCCCCCAGTTTCTATACTGAGCGTGACGCCCTATGGTATGGAATAGCCCTTGGGCCAGGGGGGGTCAGCTGTCCTGGCTGTGCCCCCTCCCGGCTCCTTGTGCCCCTGGCAGAGCATGGGAAGCTGAACAGTCCTTGGCTAGTGTAAACACTACTTAGCATCAACCAAACACATCAGTGTGTTATCAACATTCTTCTCATCCTAAACCTAACACACAGCACTGTGCCAGCTACTAGGAAGAAAGTTAACCCTATCCCAGCTGAAACCAGGACACACCAGTACAGTTATATTGCTGCTTCACTTCTTGTATTCTGTTAAAACCTTAAGAAATGCACATTCTCAGTGAACACTCCAAGCCCATACCAGTTCAAATGAAAGGATAAATCTGAAGCATTCCCCTGTGCAGGAAGGCTCCTGGTCGGCCCAGCTGCACACAGCGCAGGACCAGGGGAGTGTGGCATGTCCCTGCCAGCTCTGCTAGGTGCTGAGGGGTCCCCGGTACTCCCTTGCCTCCTGAATGCCCACAGAGGACCACTCATCTGCTGTCCTTCAAAGCTCAGATCAGCGGTAGCATCACTGAGCACAACAGCCCTCCCTCACTTCTGGGTTTCCTCCCAAGCTGGGCCAGCAGCCTTGCAGGGATCTCATCCCTCCTTGAACTGTCCCACGTCTGAAGTCACATTCCACATTACCACATCGGCAGGCCCCACGTTTCCCCCCACTTAGCCAATTTTCTTTCTGAAGAATCTAATTAGGCAACTTTTCAGGGGAAGGAAATGGAATTGTTTGTAGATGGTTTCCGCCTGCGAGATTTCACACCAGCCCTTTATAAACAGGGTGAGCCTTGCTGTATCTGGTTGCTGCTAACGCTTTCCCCGCGAGGTGTGCCGCCGCCAGTCTGACAGCTCTATCCACTCACTGCATAAATCCTGGTGCTTCAGCAGCTGCCCCAGCCCTGACCCTTGGACTTCCCCTGCACAGAGCAGCAGCTCAGCTCACTGGTAGCATCTTACAGAAACATATGCTTTTACACCAGTACAATGGCTACAGAAGGGTTTCTAGGGCAAAGAAAGATATAAAAAAGCATGGCTGAAGTACAGCTGACCCTACAATATTTTTTCTTTTTACATGGGTACATCATTTACTTCTGTAAGAAGTCAAAGGGAAGGTCCTTGCAGCAAAAGAAAGGCAGCTTCACCAGGAACACAGGGACAGGACTTATGTTCAACTCAAAGTAGCTACTACCACAACACCTTCATCTTGAATAAAATCAGCAAAGTATCACCAGGAAAGAGAGGAAAACAGAACTACGGTATCCATAAAACATCTTACAGCACTTACTTCCAATAAACCTGGTTAAAATGGGGGGCTTGAAAGTGACAAAATACCAAGAAAGGCACTTGCTAGTCAACTACACATAAAGAGCTCTACACTGAATGTTGGGGAGGTTTAAACCCCAATACTGTGGTAAAGATTCCCGTCTTGAACATACCCTTCTAGCAACTGTTTTGTATGAAGATTGGAGGTGTAAAATGCCAAAGAAAAGTGGAAATGTTGCAAGATGTGCTGCAGAAATTTATACCTTTTCGACAAAGGATCACGTTTTGGTTTTTGGTTTTTTTTTTTTTTTCTTTTTTTTTCTTTTTTTGGTAAAAGAAGTCTTTATAGTACGATCTACAGCTGAGTTTCTTCAAATGCTTGTTGGATGTTACTCCAAACACATATAGCAGGAGAAGTATGCCTTAAAAAAGTACATACATAATTCCTTATTCAGACATGGAACTATTGCTAAATAACAAAAGATGGATGAGTGGCTATGAATAATGTGTGTCTTTCAAAGGGGAAGCTACCAGGCTAAGCAGCTCAGTACATTTGAAATCATGGAAACTATACCAAAGTCAGAGAGTAGCTGCAGTTTCAAAGAAAACCTCTGATATTCTGCAACTAGAATATTATGTGCCCTTTCTTACATGTCTATCCTAACCACAAAGTACACGTGATATGATTTTCTGTGCATCATATGCATTTTGTGTACATTAGCATTCAGAGAGGTCTGCATTGTAATGAAAAGAAGGAATCAAAATGTTCAAGTTGCACAAGAAAGAAAACTTATAAAACTGCCATCTCATGAATGTAATTTATTTGTTTGGAAAGACAAAGGATGAAACATTCCCACAGACCCACAAAGTCTCCACAACCACAGGGCAGGGAAGCACATGAATATGCCAGGCAAGAAGTTTTCAATCCCTGGTGCCTCAGCTAACAATGGGGGAAAGAGTCTTCTCAACCAACTGTGTTGTTTCTCACTCCTAATTGCCGGGACCTATGAGGAACCCAGAGATATATACAAAACATTTCCCCTACTAGACAGGGGCACCTCAGATAGCCTTCATCCAGTTTTATTCATTGCATGAAATACGATTGCACTTCTCCATTTCATTTCATTATAAAAAGGAACATCAAGTTCTTAAATATTTCTTGGACTATCTGTTCCTGTGTTAAGGCTGAAGATCGCTCTAACTTAGCATTTTATCTGCAAGCCCTTGAGAGAAGGGGAACATGTGAAACTTGTAAGCAATGCCACAGGCATAAATATTCAGAAAAGCAGTGGCCTTCGGCAGGTCATTGTACTGTCAAATACTACAGGTCCACATTTAGGAGTAAGATGCCAGCTCTGGGTGGCTCATATCTCATGGAACTGAAAGAACGGAGAATAAGTTAATAGATAATAACTGCTACACCCCAGGGATTTTATGTCGTTTTTCTCTTACCTACTACTGCCCTACTCTAGATAAGTGGGGTGCAGTTGCACAAAGTATCACAAAGGTGTGTTTCTTCAAATATGTATTAAAAAAATCAGCAGTGAAGCAAAGCTGTCCCAATAGCTGGACATGTGTGTACATAGTGTACTAAATCCTGAACATACGTGGTCTCAAAAAAACAGGACATCTCCCTCAGTAAGGAATTGGAAGAAACAGTGCAAGGAGAACATGGCCATTGATATGGAAATCAGTTTACCTTATGAAGAAACATCTCATTGAAGTAGGTCCTAATTTTTCACCCAGCCCAACTGAATTGCTTTCCATGCTAGTAGAGAAACTGGTGGGATATGAGTGCTGACGGGGGACAGCTCTGAGGCACATTGTACCCTTAGCATTTAGGAGTCTTCATCACTGGATGCAGACGTTTGACACTCCTGGCTACTGAGAGCATACCTTGGACAAGGACGCTTTCCCTATCCCCATGCCACCAACCCTGCCAGAGCTCAACAGTGAGCAAGTGCCTCACTGCTCTTTGGTAAAGCTGAGATAGCATGGAGCTGGGCAGGGGGGTAGAGAGCAAGGCTGGGGGGCTACGTACTTACAGTGGAGAGAGAAACCAGCTATGACACAGTGAGAAGGAGCAATTCAGGAAGTATTGCCAAGCTGCTCCTACCCATAATTGGACACCCAAGCCAGCACATAAACATGCATTTATGTTTCTTGAGACGATGTGATTGCACAATTATCTGAATACAGGATACAGACATCCTAAGAGCTTGAAAAAAGGGTTCCAAATATGAACTATCTAGAAATACTTCTATTTTTAAAAATAAATCTGTTTTGCCTCATCTCTTTTCAAAAACTCTGGTTACCAGAAATGGGCAAAATACGTTAGCGAACAGTGACCTCAGTAACAGCAGACACCACTGTGGTCACGGCCATGACTGGGTCACCTCTTGCTCAGAGTAGCAATACATCCTTCTGGAAAACAAGTTTTTATCCAGTATTTTAAAAATAGGCTGCTTCAAAAAGGAAGGGAATCAAATGCTGCATCCATGAAGGATGAGTAGTAAGTGAGCAATGGCAGCAGGGAGGGATTCTTCTTTCAGTGAGCAGCTATCTGGCAAGAATGCATACCCAAAGTGTGGGTTACTCTCTCCTCTGCAGAGCAGTGAATTCAGGCCAGGCCTCCTGCATCCTGGATAAGTTTTCTAACTGCTTAACTGGCAGATAAAAGGGCTGTCATCTCCTTCTCTGCCTTTCTGACAGTCTGGTCCTGCTCAGCTTTTGTGTTTTTCTTTTTTTCTCACCCCCTGTCTTGTTTGATACAAAATGAGTATTTTCTATGTTTCATATTATTAAGCAAACTAGAAAAATAAATACTTTTTTGTTGCGATTGATTTTTTCTTTTTTTTTTTTTTTCTCCCCTGCAATACAGCCAAACCAAAAAGTCAATTGTTAGCACAATCATAATAAGGACAGCAGTCTGCACTCAGCATTGTGGGTTACAGAGCAGAGTGGGCCAATACCACATCCCAGAATTCAATTTCCACTTCCAAATTTGGTGAAAGAAGAGATCCAAAATGATATGCAACCCTGGATCCATAGACCTCCAAAGATCCTATTGCCTCTAAATTTGAGGTCAGCTTTAAGACTCAAGTCCCCATCCAGTGCAGACCCACATTTGCTACATGAACTTTTGCTCCCTCCCCAACTTGATTAAGAGCAAAGAAAGTAACAGATGGATCCATGCTGTTCCTTTGTAGCAGAGAGATTAATGTTTGCATTGCATCAGACTACTCGCGTTCACACAAGGGAATACTGCTGTTGTCCCTGCAACCGGCACCTGCACTTGCTTGGTCCAATCGGCGTCTGAGGCAGAAAGGCTATGTAAGGGAATGCAAACGATGTTTTGATTTGGTTTTAAATATATGAAATGCTTGGGAAGCATGACACAGTGTGAAAAACGGCCATGCCTCGAATAGCACACTTTGCTGTACTTTGCCACTCGCTGATGGCAGCTCATGCCTCTGCTGTGCAGCACTCTGCTAAAAGGCTGTCACAGAGCACATCCTAAGGAAGGGTGTCAGTGAACAATTTTGAGTTTTTTTTTCCTCCCATTTGCTGAACCCGTGGGTAATATCAACACAAAGACAGGATATGCTCCAAAACCGCACCAGCCGTACTAGAAGTCAGCTTCTGCTACTCATCAAAAAATGCTACAGATTCAGCCCAGCTCCGCTGTTAGTGCGGGTACCCCTCAGCCGCAGGTGACTCGCTCCTACAAGCCATTTTCCGCAGGCAGCAGAGAGGAGCTGCGTCTTCGTAGTCTGTGGCTGGGATCCGACGAAGCAGCGGCACAATATCAGTGGTGGTGAAAAGAGACCGTTTCGTCTGTGGTATCAGGATTATATGCTGTGGGTGCCAAGCTGCAGGAGCCTGGAAAGCCTCAGCTGCCAGCCCTCATGGGTCTGGGCTCAACAGGGCTCTGAGTAACTTACAGCACAGCTTAAAGAACAAAAAAAAAAAAATCCCCCCGGAATATTTTCAATCAAAAAGTAGTGTTATTCCCTTTAACTTTTGCTGATTTACCCAACAGTTAGATCTTCCTTTTCCGCTGTGCAACAGCCCCTTTTTTTCCCTGGGTATTATGGCAAGTTTTTGTCCCTTGTCCTGGACCGCCAACTGATTACAGAAAAGGGGCATATATTGAGGGAAACCTCAGCCTGGAAGAGCCACGCAGGTTGTGGTGGCCCTGGGAGGCTGGATACCAGGGATGGTACCAGGGAGCGCACCGGGTGGGCTCAGCCAGTGAGGGTGTGCAACGCTTGAAGAAGAGCCTGCCACAAACTATGAACACTTATTTTAGCTTCTTGCTGTGAAAGAGGATGGATTTCACATTTTTTACTGTGCAATCTGTGAATTTTAATAACTGCTACTATTTATCAGGATATCTATCATGCTATATCTTTTGCAGCTGTTGAAAAACAATATTGGTGCTTTCAAAGCAGTTTCATCATAGATTCAAAAAAGCCTAAAACAAAAATTGAAAAACAAAAACCAGCCATATGCCTACTTGACCTAGGATACATAAACCTGTTGTTCAATCCAGAGGAGGGATTACAGCATTACTTTTTAGTAAGTTGCTTTTCATATGGAAATTTCTTTTCACAGTAAAGCTCTGTATTTAATGGCATCAACATAAAAAACATCCCTATTTTTAGTTCCCCGATCATGGACATATAGATTTTTATAGTGTCTGCAAGCATACATTAATGTTAATTTCCCCATTCTCCTTTGTACTTTGTTAATGTCACAATCTGCTGTAAAACCTTGCCAAGTTTCTTAACTGTCATGTTAATTCCGAGACCTAGTCTGCACTCTCTGACATTTCAGGACAGAACATGGCAGTAAAAATAGATTAAAAACAGCTTATAAGTATTATAAAATCTAGAACTTTACAGATGGTGGAATTATATCTGCTGAATGGAAATTTTAGCAACTCTGAACACAATAATATTAGAATAGCCTATTGATTTCTAAGACAAATATTTTCAGAAGTAACGTAATGGTATCTGAATAGTGGGCAAAACCCACAAAAAATGTAGGAAAGTTGGGTGGTTGTTGGTTTGGGGTTTTTTTCTCCTTTTTTTCTTTTTTAAAGCATCACAGTGAATGTGCATATCATGTTGGTGCTAGTCTTAAGTTTCAAAGCTTTTCTGTACCATATAAATAAAGGACATAATAAGATCTTGATTTTATTCATGGTTAGTTCAAAGTTCACACAAATTATTTCACACGGGGGATTTATCTGAAGGTTTTGGCATTATAGAAATGCATTAATGTACTTTAGATATTAAATGACAATGCCACATGGTAAGAAATTTGCACGAATGAACAGGAAATTAGACACTGTGTGTTTTTTTCTTTTTTTTTAACTGATTGCTAAAGAATGCGCTGTTTAAATGCATGCTATCCATTTCAAAGGGAAGCTTTTGCTGATTTCAGGAAGTTTAAAATCAGCTAATCAGAAAGTAATACAAAATTAGAGTTAAATATTTTTTTAAAGGAAACTGTTTCTTTAAAAAAAAATCCTTTCCCCTTTTCTTTAAGGAGTACTTATTATTTCCATCATCCTTGTTGAGTTGTTGATGAATAGCTCACATCGTTTGCCAAGCTCCACCCTCTGTCTTTTTTCTAAACCCTTTACTCATTATTTGCTCAGTCTTTTTCCCACAGCCTAGACAGCCTGTCAAGGCAGCTTAAATAAAACACTGTATTAACATTAGGAAATGGCATTCAGTTCCCAATTGATCTCCTAATACTTTATGTTGAAATGATAATTGGTACAGTCTTCATTGAAAAAAAAGAGAGAAAAACTACTTTTCAGTCACCACAAGGTATTATCTTAGCTGATGTATTCACAACCAAACAGATACATTTTTAAAATCTCCCCATCTGCTGGAGACTGCAGTTCACAATTCTTTTCAGCTGACATAATCCAGATTGATTCGTTCAGCAGATAAAATTCAGGCCACTTCTGCCCTTTATAGGAGCAACATAATACCAGTCTTTATTCAGTAACAATGTAACATAATGGGATCGGAATGTGCAAAATGACTGTTCTTAAATTACTGTGACACACAAGGGTCCAACACAAGCTGTGGTTTAATGTAAAAAATCATTAGGCACAGATTACTAAAATGGTCCTGCATTAACAAGGTCAAACCAAGACTGTTTGTGATATTTTTCAGGAGGGAAAAAAAAAAAAGTTTGCTAATATCTAGATTATGAATGCATTTTTAAGAGGGAAAAAAAATCTGCAGGTTTTTTTTTCCCTCATGAAGAAAGTGCTGTTTATTCAATAATGAGTGCAACAGTTAAGGATTCTATAAAGACCTTTTCCGCAGAGCCAAGTTAATCTATTACACACTGAAGCACACACACAAAAAATCTAAATATCAAAAGGTTGTCAAGAGAGTTGCCAGAAATGAATATTTTGGTGCACTGCTATATCAAACAAATTTTGCAGACCGTCAGATTATTATTAACCCATTCTAGCTCTTTTCTTTTGATATAGCCAGAGACCATTAGAAGGAATTTTTCAAGTTTCCACACTGCTGCAGAAGCTTTGCATCTATGTAAATCATTGTTATTTAACAATATGTCCCTCATATGCTTACAAATCAACCTATCTGCACAAAAAAAAAAAAAAGCAAAGTGAAGAGACACAGTAAATTTCATCCATAATGGACAGGTCCTTGCACCCCAGAGTCTGATGGCCATTTAAGATCACATAATACATGGTTTTTCTTTGCACAGTTATTTCTTTCCACCTGATAAAAATCTAGAATTTAATAACTTGTACTTAAGAAATCCATTATATCATCACACATTGAAATCAAGGAATAAGTAAACAACTCTTTCCCAGTCTATCAAAAAATCTGCCAGCGTTTTCCTCTAGCCTTTGATTTGGGGGCTAACAGTATGGGAATGAACCCCGACATGGCAGACGGGGGCTAGGCTTGCTCATGCAAGGCAGCCAGTTTTGGCTGTTGATGGAAGCTAACTCAGAAGTGTTGTAGCTCAGCTTCTAGGAGGAAAGGTGATACTGGGGGTGGGGTGGGAGTAAAAAAAAAAAACAAAAACAAAAACAAAACCAACCTGGTTTCTACCTGGGTTTGTATTTAGAGGTCCAGACCAGGTGGCTCTCACAGGAATGGAGGGGTTAAATTCCCCACATTCCACTTTCGCATTTTGACCTTGTAAACAAAAAAAGCAGAATTTTGCTGTCCCTTACTACTTTGCTAAACAACTATAGCTGGGTAATTGTTGAAATCAGTTGCTTTAAACTACTACTTATTTGTGATGAATGTACAAGCAACGAGTGTGTTTAAACACATGTTCATGGAAAGTGAGACTTCCCCATTTGCATGCCACATCCTCATGTGCCCATTTCATCAACTGACAGAAACAGCCTCAAGAAACCTAGCTAGAAAATGACAGCTAGCAAACTCTAAAGATAGCTAGAGAGGAATGCATCCATTCTGCAATTCAGTATGAACACGTCTAGAGTCTCTATATAGGTGGGCAATGGTCACACCCTGACCCTGCCTGGAGTGCTGTGCTGGTGGGCAGCCAGCAGCAAGTACCATAAGCAAGATTTCCACCAGCACGGCAGCAGGTGCCCAGCAGGACTACATCAAAATCAAAAAGTGCCCACGTGAAATATTTTCCTTTGAAGAATTCCCACAGTTTGTGTAATTTTACAACAAAAGGCTGAAATGTTTCCCAATCAACTCCAGCCAAAGCAGTATGAAAAATGATTTTATGAAAGTTCATAGCCAGACCATAAAATAAGCTATGTCCCTAATGTCTTCTGAATAACAAATGTATTTAAATGACATGTGTTCTGCTAAGGTGAACTTCATAATCACAAAAGATTGTAGTTTTAAAAAGTAATGAAAACTAACTGCATAACTCCAACAATCTCAGAAACTCATTACATTCAAATATTTACATATTCTAGTGAACTTAGGATGTCAATTTTGACTGCACAAATCCAATAACTGAAACATATGGCCTTGAAACCTGCAATCAATATAAACCTTTTAGAGCCCAAGCTTCAAAAAGTTATATCAAATATATATTCGATGAGAAGAAGGTTAATTGAATAATTGATTACTCAGTTACAATTAAGTGCTCTTCAGATATCTTTGGGAAATACCGAGATATAATAGTGATAGATATTTATTTGTTTATCAGCTATCCCTGATTTATAGCTATCATTTATTTTTTATTTCCTAAGTCAATTTTTACATTTATGTATTTTAACAATATAGTCCCTGGTGAGAATCAATATACAGGGTTTTTTCACCACAGGGCTATCAAAAGCTAGCCTAGAAATCTATATCTACCAATTCAGCCAATTTCAGTGCAGACTTCAGCCTTATAAACACCTTGCTAAAATATTCAAACTTTGTCTCCAGATGGCAGTTATGTAGACAGAACATGCAATATTTGTAGCAATAAAGGTTAACCAATACTAACCGTGCTGATAAACTCTGAACTTAACAACAGTTAAGTGAAAAGATGGCCCTTAGAAAAAAAAGGAAAGTATGCTGTTTGCATGTTTAAACAAAGTACTATTTCTTATCAAAATACAAACATGTTCATAAAAGTCCCACCCCTACAGCAACAGCCAAGAGGATCTTTGGGATCTCTGGGGCATTTTAAAGTTGACTAAACAATAAATCAGAGTCAGGTCTTCAGAGCTGTCTGTGCAGAAAATCCTGTTAACTCTTTGGTATTAATATTATTTAAAATTTATTTAGCAATGCCACCAATGTTCTCAGTAAGCAGGAGAATGTAGTTGTGTCATATACTGTGCATATCTGTGGATACACACATTATTTATAGATAGGTACATACATACATACACACACATACAAGAGGCCCTGCATCTAGTGACTGATGACCTAAGTAAAGCTGGGTAAGATTTGCTAAAATGTGCTGAGTTCCTCTGAAGATGGTAAGATAAATTACAAAAAACTCACTCTTCCTCCACTAGATGTGAAGGCTTTCAACTCTTTCCTGCATCTGTCTCCAAGACATTAGAATAACTACCATAAAACACTGCTTAAACAGCCCCAGACACAAAGCCTCCTATCTTTTAGGGTATAGCTCTGCATTCACTTCAAAACTTGAAGCCTTTTCTCACATCAATGGCAATTCTATACATGGTATATAATAAAGAAAGGTACTAAGTTGTTGAGGCAATATTTCAAATATTTTTGATTGGTGCCTCAGATTACAGTGTGTGATGATAAGGATGAAGGAAATAACTTCACATTCTCTCTGAATAATAAAACCTTATTTTTGTGAATGTCCTCCTGTAATTACAAATGTCCACAGAGGGATGTGTTTCAGAGGAGATAAGTAGTGTGAGGCATGAGGAAGGCTGAAAAGAAGTAAAAATTCACACTTTCCTTTTCTTAGTTTAAGTACCTGCTACACCTAACCCTTGATATGCTCAAAACCTTGTATGAATTATCCTTTCCAAGAAAATGGGATTCAAATTCAATCAGTCCAAACTTCAAGTAACAACACTGAATTCTTCCTTCACTCTCCCTCTGTCTAATAGCAGCAGTGCCAGATATGGGACAAGACGTGCATGAGCCACAGAGCACTAAAATCTCATAAACTGTGCTCCTTGACCTTAAGTTAGCACTTCTTGGATGAAATTCATCACTTAATGCTTTGTTCTTTTAATCTTCCACCCTGCTGGAGTCCAAGCTAGGCAGAATTAGGTCCTCCGAGGCCTATGAAGCTATTGTGGATTTTCAACAGTATGGCTGAGAGCAGAATCTGGTCTTACAAGGATATTATTATTTAATATGAGCTTTCAAAACAGAACACTTAGACTCCATGGACACCAGGCATAACCCTCTTTACACATTGCACTTTATAGTATGTCAAGGGCGATGTACGCTTTATGTTGGGCCTCATAACAAAATGACAGGCGTTGCTGTCCATTGACAAAGCCACATGACAGCGAGGTGTCACAGACAGAGAGTGCAGATGTATTATCGCTCTACCACTTAGACAGGAATGACATCCTTTGAATCTCAAGAGACAATGTCACAGGCAAGCTAACCTCAGTGTGCCGGTTGTACACTCAACAGTATTGACAGTCAACAATTCCACGTACATCCATCGTGAAAGAACGCTGAGGTCTAAAGACAGCAGAATTCAGATTTCATACATGAGATAATGTTAACAGACAGAGGATGACTGTGAACATTATACTTTATAAGAGAAAGTTAATATTCTGTATTTATGTTCAATGCTTCAAATGTACTCAGAAATTCTAGTTTGTTATTGTTGGGTGTTTTTTTTTTTTGTTTTTTTTTTTTTTTTTTTTTTTTTTTTTTTTTTTTAAGTTGTTCTCTATTCACATCCTGCACTACGGAGAGAATTATTCAGAAAGACACACTGTTAAAATTCTTTATGAAGGAATTTATCATATAAAATAAGAACATTTAATATTAATTAGTTCTGATTTGAAAGCCCATAAATCAGCTTTCTTGTGATTATGACCAAAGATAACATTATAAGCTTAGTCCTGGGGAACATCACAACACTAACATTACCCCATCTACACTTTTGCAGCAGGTTACACACTTTCGTGGCTCACTGTACTTATATACCCTACAATATTTTCCAGATTTTAATGAAAGTTTATAGAACATTTTTGAAAATCAGCACTATTCCTATAAAAATCTCAAAAAAGAAAGAGAAAGACAAACTCATTGCATTATACAGGTCACAGCATGTTCATCACTACACAGATGTTATTCATAGTCACTGGTCCCATGTAAGTAGGTCATTGGACCTACTTGCCCTTTTCAGTGATCCTGAAATACGGTGGCATACTTGAAAAGCCATATAGAAACACGGGGCTCTCCTGATAAATCATCCCAGGATCAGCTGCTAACTCTTGCATTCAGATTCAGGGAAATGACAGCTGAGTCCTATTAGTAGAGGTGGGGAACTGGGAGCAGGGGTCGAGAGGGCAATTAGCTCCTGTCGCTCCTTGAAAGGACTTCCCCTTTGCTGGAAGAATAAGGTTGGGATGGAGACAAACCCTGAAGCAAAACCTGGGAAACAGCAACACCTTTCTGTGAGAAGGGTGTTTGAGTGGCTAAGAAGGCCAAAGCAGGAGAATGGGGGAGGTTGGGAGCTCACCCAGGAAGGCTGCTGAAGACTGACTTTTTGCAAAGCCAGGTGAAGTAAACCTCTCCTCCTCCTTCCTCCTGTGCCAAGTCAAGGGGCGGGGAACACACAGCATGACAAAACACCAAACCAAAAACTCCACAACTTCTTGTATAATACTGCTCCCTTCTAGGAGTCACGTCTACAGCCTACAGTAGAAACCCTCCACCTCTGTCAACCAAGACATTAGCAGGAGGGACATCTACCTTAGGGCCACATGCTCTTAACTTCAATGCTCTTGCTCCAAAGCACTACAGCAGAGAAACAGGTAGCTGAGCATCGCTGCTTTAGGGGGAAGGAGCATAGTTAATGTTGGCTATAATCTCAACCTATGTGACTCGTCACACTACACACTTAACTACGTACAGCCTCTCTCTGATGTAATCTCTTGACTGATATCTAAAGAACAGAAAAGACTGGTTTAACTTTGGTGAGGGGAGAAATAATTAGAGATCATTTTCTCCAGGAAAAAAACCCTCAGTGTCTCAAGACAGCAACAAAAATTTGACCATTAGGTATCCAAGATTAAAAGGAAAAAAAAAAAAAAAAAAGTTAAGCTATCAAAACCTTTTCAACTGCATGAATTGTGTATGTTAAGAGGCCTGGAAACTGCTTCATGTGTTTCACCTCCTGCTGTGCAGTTTTTATGCTGACAGGACTGAAGATAGCTTTTCTAGCTCATAATATCACAAGGAAAATGCTGTATTAAACTAAGACATCTCTGATCACATGCTAAAAGTGTACATGTAACATGCTCCTGATAAGTCTGTTTATCATTAGAGGCAAGTTTAAAATATAGTTGTTTTGAGTTGTTCCAGGTTCCAAAAAATTATTTATTTGTTGAACTAATTTATACATGCCTTGAATTTTTAGTGCATAGCAGTTCCAAAGCACAAAATGAAACTTGTCTGAAAAAACAGATTTAATTTGTCTGCGGTGATGAATGCATGCAAACACATTTTGTATGACTACTACTCATACCTGGAGAATCAGGTCAGGCTTACGCTAGGAATTTTGTAATGGATACTTGGCCTAAACATGTTGAAAGTCATCAATATTTTTGCTAAATCTGGGTACAGCATCCCTAGGTCAAGTGTATAGAATGAAAAAAGTCCATCCCTGGTTAACTGAATTGCATGCTTTCCTGAAGGAAGGGCTTAAATGAAACTTTGAGTGTGAACATCCAGCAAATATCACAAGACCAAAACTAGCAAATCTCCAGTATGGATCCACCCAGTCCTTTGAACTCTGGAGAGAAGAGGCCTAGGACAAAAGCAGAGTGTTTTTCAAAACCTTTGTCTTCAGGAGATCTTCATTCTGACTCTGCAGATGTGGAGCTTTATCCTATGTTGAGCTATATTCTACTATGTGCAAGTAAAATCTTTCACAATCTGATTTTATTTTTTCATACTTTCCAAAGGCAAGTTAAAATTTAGTTGTCCATGTCAAATAAATTAACTATTGTAACTCTTCCTAGATAAAAACATGCCTTAGGAAATGATAAAAATGTTTCCTGAAATGGATGTGATGTAAATCCATAAATGACTAAAAATAAAAATGACCCTTGAATTTCAAAATTCAATTTTTTCCATGAGAAAACTGTCTACCAGAAAACTGCTTCATATTTAAATTTGTACAAAATTCATTTCAAATATGACAATGGAGACCCAGTCTTATTGCTGCTGTCCTTTGCATCTTCTGCATGGAATATACCTCTCATCATATCATTAGTTATACCGCATTGTGCTACTGCTAAACATAACTGGACTCATTCTTCAGTGCACCAGCCTTTCTTAATGAAAAATAAAGATATTTTAATTTGAAAGCAAAGAGAACTGAATGCCCTGCAAGTATTACACGCAACAGAGGGACCCTATGAAATAATGAATTTCTCTGTCTCCTTAGGAATGACCATGTATAACAGATCATGGCTCTGCTTTGCTTCAGCACTTAGCATCTTGCAGGTTATTCCCGACTCATGGAAAAATAACATTTCTGGCTTCACTTCTCTCAATGCATNAGCAGGTCTCAGCTTCACTAAGCCAGCCCGAGGCCTACTGCAAAACCTTCTCTGTGCTAGTGCCGTCTCCATTTGTGCCATCCACAGCAGGGTGGCCGTGGGACGCAGGAGCTTGACAAAATCTTTGTCCTTCTGGGTGAAGAAAGGCTGGCTGGTGAAACACCAGAGCCAGGAAGGAAAGGGCGGACATTACCCCCTCCCAAAAATTTCTGTATTCATATAGAATACTACCTGGAGAACCACATAGTTGATCTGCTAAGGACTCCAGCGTTAAGCATATACACAACCTAAAACGCAGTGGAAGTTTCAGGCCCAACACCATACCAGCTCCCTGTTACACCTGTTGCTGTTACTACCATGGCTGGTGGTGCTGCAGCCAGCCCTATGGTGGGATTCTGGCCTTGGCAGGGCAGAGACCAGCAATGAAAAGGCAGCTCCTACCCCTAGGTGTCTGCAAGATGAAAGACGTCAGGCAGACAAGGGGAGAATCAGGGAAAAAACAAAAACAAACCTTCTGCTTTTTAAGGTCGTTCTTAATTAGACGATGCTCTTTTGGCCAAAGATTTTTTTCTGATGAGGTTTGTTTAGAGACCAAAATTCGGTTACTTTATATTAGCAATTTATGTTGGTAAAATAAAAATAGTATAGTATATTTTCCAGTTTTAATACACATGTTCACACTCTTCCCCCTTCTGTATGCTGAACGCTGCTCCTCAGGGAAGGAAAGGGGGAAGGTGAGCATCCTTCTGTGCACTATGAACCTTTTCCCTCTATGCTGTTTTCTCTAGGGCAGCTTATTTTTCTCTGCGTTAGCACCAAATGTTCACTGCATATGCTGTAACTCAGGCACACAGGTGGGATCTCAGAGATAGGTCTGTGAGTCTGTCGCTCCTGTAAGAGGTACAGTCTGTGCTGTAAAGGGACGTGAAAAGCTTCAAGGCTACCAACTACAAAGTTCAGAGGCTTCTCCTTGCCTGAACGGGGCAGAAACCCTCTGAAGGTAGATAAAGTCTCCAGCCAAGCTTAACAGGAGCTTGGGCTGATCAAACAGACTCAGCAGAGAGTTTAGGTTATGGCAGGTTCCATTTTACATCTTGTCTAAAGCCAAGAAGATCAGAAGAAGAGGGGGAAATTACAGGTTAGCTCGAAGTATTAGGCAAGGACCTGGGATGGTTTTTTTATGTAGTCTTAATGAGTTTTGCCATCCTCTATCTACTGACATTTTAATAACTGCTAAACCCCAGAAAGTCTCCAGAGAAGGTGCACAGATACTATGATGAGCATAATATAAATGCATAGACAGACAGACAGATATTAATAAATTTCTTCCTACTGATGTATGTGTATATATTAATCTATAATAATATAAAGCTTTCAGGGTATTTTACCCCTATTCAGCACAACAACATTTACTACTATCAGTCTAATCATAAATACAATTATTCTTGAGTACTCTATTACAAAAACCAATAAACTAGGCCTCAATAGAGATTCTGAAATTACTTAACTTTTCTTTAGAAAAATATTAAAACAGTATTATCACATCAATGAGAGGAAAAGACAGGAAGATAATAAAGTTATGTTAAACCTCCCTGTATTTACTCATGTGTGAAACAGTTATGTCTGGTCACATAATTGCAATGGTTCTGAGAAATATTTCATATTTTATAATGAACATTAAAAGAGTTTGTGGATCATTACTTTATATGAGTTCCAAAGTTATTACATAAAACCCAACAGGAATGGTTATAAATTATTTGATCCTCTAGTCTGGCCTTGGTAAACATAACATGAAGGCTGAACTATCTCAGCAGACAAGATTCATAATAATAGGTAAAGTGCTTCTGCAGTTAAAAAAAAGAAGAAAATACCAGGGTACTTGTAAGCAAGGCTCTTAACATTTTTTTTTTCTTTGCTGTTTCAAAGAAATCCTTTTCTGCAATGAGCTTAAGCCATTAAAAGAAAAAAAAAAAAAGAAGGAAAAAAAGCTTTGTCTAGAACAAAAGAGAACTTGCTCACAGGCATGTTCTATCGTCTACCAATTTGGCATTATCATAACCATGGCCCTAAAGTCACTGTCAAATTCTTGAACTTACAGCACAGTGTGTATTTCAGACACTATACTTAGCCATGAAGTAATATCACAAGCAATTATTTGATTTTTCAAAAGGATCCTGAAGAGCATCTCAGTGAAATATGAAAAATAATAGTATACTAACAAAAATTACACACTTGACACAATTATGAAGAATTTTTGTCTTCCAACTACAATTGGCAGCAGCATTTTAATTAATGAGTGATCATTTGCTCCAGAGATAAGTGTAATACTAAATGAATTCTGGTCCGCTTCCCCTTCTCAGCTCATCTTTGTCTCCAGCTCCTGTGCTTTGTGTCAAAATACTTTGTGGATGTTTTTGTTTTGTTCTATAAATGTCTTCTAAGAATATTAATATGGAGAATTAATTCAGTTATGCACGCACAACATTTAATAAGATTGGAAAACATGTTTAGATATTCTGGTCAATTTATAAAATATATTTAATGCTGATCATATCCAAGGCTCAAATCCTGCAATTTTCTGCTCACGGATGCTGTGTATTTGCATGTGTAAGAAAACTCTTTCCCTGAAAGAATTTATGGGGGATACTTTTTGGCCCACATAGACAGAAGCCTGGACTGGGTGACCACCATGGTCCACCCTGGCTTACTGTGCTGCTGAAGGTTTCCAAGGCCATGGTTAGTGGGCAGGAGCCGAGGACCACTGATGTAAACAGAAAAGCCACCACTGAGCTGGGAGGGCTCAAGACTGCCAGCCTGGTACCCCGCACCACTGCTGTGGCAGTATGGTGTCAGGTCTCACTAGCCACTTCTAACTTTTTCTTCTGTTTTTCCCCCTGTTTTTGTTTTTTTTTTTTAATTATTATTTTTATTTTATCCCTCCAGAATTCCAGGAGTTGTACTGAAATATTAAACCATGCAGCCAAGGGCACTTAGATTCCACAGTCTTTCATCACAAAACACTTAGGTATGAAAATTTCTGCCTTGCAGGTCATCTAGTTGTCTGATGCCAGGAGTGCCCGCTATGCCCTGGAGCTGCTGGAAAAGCTGCCAGGGTGGGTCAGGATCCCACCCGTGCGCATCTCCTGCCCCAGACAGGTTAGATTTTATACTACCCCCTGTTTGATAAATGCTTCTTTGGGAAAGTGAATGTTGAGCACCCAAAACCACTTTGTGCTTTAAATGGCTTACCGCTATCACTGTCCAATTTGTGTTAGAGCTATTAGTTTTCTATGTTATCATTTTTTACTTCCTGCATCCTAGCTATTCACTGCTATAACTTTTTCAAGCTGGAGGTCTATGTGCTGCCCTCACTTGCCTCACTCTTGTCTTTTTTTCTACACTTGAAGGCACTAGTTTCCATTCATCAAATTAGTATGTAATTTGTTAAATAACTTCCTTCTTTCTCTTTGGCCTTTCAGGAAGTCTCAAGGAAGAAAGAACCTTCGTAACACTGCCTGGAAATTCTTCCTGGTTGGGCAGGGAGCTCATTCTCTGGATTTTTCAAGTGACTTTTTGACTTTTAATGGAATAATTTTGCATTAAAAAAAATATACAACTAGTGGTATCAACACTGAAGGATTTTACAGAAGAGCCAACCTGAAACATGCCATCAGCACTCACAAATTTGTGTGCCACTAATGCAGGGATGCAGCAGAATGGGTGTAGCTTAAGAGAGCAAAGCAAGCAAAACTTCCAGGGCTCTTTTGGGGAAGGCAGAGATTTGTTTGAAGTACTTTGCTTTATAAAGATAATCTGTTCCTCACTGGGATTTTTGGACAAACATTTCTAAGCCATCTGTGTCGCATCCTCTAGGTGGTGCTGATACTGCACAGCTCTGGCTTCCCCGCACAATGAAAACATTAATTTGCTATGAGATAATTTTTGACGTAAATGTAAAATGGTGCCCATTCGAACTCAGTAATGAAGCATGGTGCATTTCTACAGCTCCTAATTTGACTAGTTAAATGACTCCATTACGTGTCTAACAGACAGAAGCAAATAATTTCTGGTCAGTTGACGCTCACTTATCCGTATCATTTTACCCTGAAAATAAAGTCTCTAATCTACAGTTTCTTTGTCTTAGTTTTTTTAAATATTATTAAAGCAAATATACTTAAATAAGAGAGATTAAACCAACACAAACTAACAATTAAGGCTACAATACAGAAATCAAGTTTATATAATGTGGGAGGATAGATAAAAATTAAAATTAAATAATAAATTAAATGACTGCTTATCTCTGTTATTTCCACTGTGAGATTTGACAGCATTACTACTTAAGAAAAGGAAAATATCTTTCTCAAATTCATCGATTTTGAAAAGCAGTTTAAATACTGCCTGCAAATCTGCCTATAAAACTTCCCCACACAACTTTGAGAATGTTTGGAAAGACTCTTTACAGTACAGAGCAATAAAATAAAAATGTTGCCTTAATAAATATCAGGTGATGAATAATTTTGCCCTGAGGAAAAAAATGGTTAATGCTGAATCTTAATGTTCCTCATCTAAATGCTTTTTTTCTTCCTGCTAAAAACAAGTTTAGAATTAAAGCATATCACTTTACACATATTGCATGCATATTAGCGAGACACAGCTGCTTATGCCCTACTCTTAAGAGCCATATGATTAAGTTATGGGATATCAGATAATCCGAAGTCCCTTTCTATTGGTCACCTTTCACAGACAAAGGCTTTTTAGTTTTAAGTCCATTTAATGACAGAATGTCCAATTCTATAAATGTGTGAGTAATTCCAGTGGAACACCTGTGGCTCTCTCTGCTAGAATATAGAAGGAAAGATATAAAATGTCATTACAGTAACATTCAGTGTCTGACTTTAGCAAAAAATATTCGCAATCAAGGCTGCCACTCCATCCCTGATGTATTCCATCATACTCAGGTTTCCATGGTCTCAGAGAAGTAAGTGTGAGCTTACATACCATATGTGGTACCAGCCTTCATCACAGTGGGGTGAGCTAAGGACAGAGCAGCAATTTTCTGGTTGAAGTCACGGGTCCTGTGGGCTCATTCCACGATGGTTTGTGGGGACAGAGGCATGTGACTCTCAGCATTATTAGCAAGGGAAATGCAAAAGAAAAGTTTTCATGCTGCTTTTAAACAAACAAAACCCCCCAAAACCTGTACTTAACCTTATTTTCATAGCTTTTTCCTCTTATCATTTAATTATGCTTTCTTTTTTAAACACTATTTGAGCAGCTTTTGTATGAGTACAGGTTTCCTAATGACAGGGAAGAAGGATAAACAGATTTGGAGCATCCAGGAAACCTGAGTTTTCTATTGATGTTGTTTTTGCAACCATGACAGTGGAAATGTTATGACCCAAATCTAACTATGGAGAGTTACATTAAAATTAATGGGCTTCTTCATAGTAGCCATTCCTCAAACAGAAGAAGCGTTCAAGGAGTTAGAGTTGGATTTACAACTAAAATATAAAGCTCAGTATCGATGTTCAATTTCAGCAGGGTTAATTTTTGAGAGCATGCTTAAAGTGCCAGTGAATCACAGACTTGCTGCTGCTCTCGAGGAAGGCAATGGCAAAACTCCCAGCTGACTTCAATGAGAGGAGGAGCAGACCCTGAATGGAATAAAGGAGCAGAGGAAACAACTCCATACGGAAATGGCAAGTGTTCAAAGATGAGTTCAGATCAGCAGAAAATACACATGCAGCTCAACAAAAATACATGAAGGGTCAAAGAAGCAGTCTCTGTCTTGGGGAATCCACAACAGCAAGCAGGAGATCTCAGAATGAGGAAAAAGGATGGTCTGGGGACAGGACACTGGCCTTGGCCTCTGAACATCAAGCATGGTTTCTTGGTTTATCAAGGACCATGATGCATATGGTGAAGCTGGCATGAGGCCACCCAACACCACACACAAGCAAACCAACCAACTGAGGTACCAAGGAGGAGATCTGCTGCCAAGACAGCTGCAAATGGCAACATATAGAGCAGCTAGCAAGGATGAGAAAGACGAACAAATGAAATGAAGGTGAAGCTGTAAAAATGTGCTACTTCAAGTATCTAAGTCCAACACAAGCAACTGAGTTCTGCCTGCCAAAATTTTGTAGGAAAAGGCAGAAGGAAGAGGACACTTAAGCAGATATCTGTGAAACATCTTTAGAAGCAGGGGAGGTACCTGTGGACAGGAGGACTAATGTAACACCTATATATAACAACAGCTCTAGGGAAGATCAAGGAAATTAAACACCAGCCAGCCTGATTTCAGGAGCGGGGAAGATACTGGAAATGCCAATCAGGGACAAAATAGGGAAAGTTATGATTTAATTACAGATATTCAGCATGGATTCACAAAAGGGAGATCATACGTAACAGAACTAATAGAATATTTGGGGAAAAAAAAAGAACAAAACAAACAAAAAAACCTCAAAAAGAATTGAAGGAAGCCATGAACCTGATTTATGTGGACTCTATGAAAGATAATGCTGTGATGCCCTAGCAGGCTACAATGTCGTAAGTTCTGATGAGAGGGTAAGCCAAATAATGCATAACGAACCGGACAGTGTATGAGGGCACAGCGGTCTGCATGCTAACATCAGAAGGGAAGAGTGATGGGAGGCTGTAGCTGGTCTGTCCCAAAGATCACTAGCAAAGCTGATTTTATTCTGCTTCTATTTCAACTGCATGCAAAAATGGGATGAAATTTATTCAAAGTAGAAAATGGAGGGGAAGACACAGACAATATGAACGAAGGGACAATATATAAATAAAAAAATCCAGCCTGCCTTTTAGTGAGCAGCGAAAGTGATGGGATGTCCTTCAATAAAGAAAAAATGTCAAGTAACATTGTGCTAAGAACAAAAGGCAAGCACCACTTGCTGTTCTCCTTCGTGGAGACGAAAGGGGCGGAAGTGTGGTGAATAATTAGAAATTAAACTCTAAAAATCTTAAGCCTAGGCCCAATGTCAGCATAAAAAGAAGCAGAGATATTTCTGGAATTTCCAAATCGAGGCACTGACTAAACTGTGCAAAATCATTCCTGTAGCACGTAACGGAATAATGAGAAAATATTTGGAAGACCATACCCTAACTTTGGCTATTATTATTAGACTTGTACAGAACATCCAAAAAACCAAGTGACAAAGTTATCCCAGTGAGTCAAAACCAAACCCGATCAGTGTTCTTTAAAACCCAAGGCAGGGAATACACAACTGCCGAAGTAGCCTCAAGTTACAGCCATATCTAACAACAAGTGGGCACGAGCTGAAGCTAAGGAAAAGCAGGCACTAATGGAATTTAAGTGGAATTTCTTTACACAGAGATTATAGTCAATGTCATGCACAACCCAGGGCAGCATTAGCAACCTGTGGAAAAATATTACACTGTGACTCATTCAGAGGAAAAGACAGTGAAATGATGTCCCTGGCTTTTCATCCTTCAGTACTTTAAAACTAAGCTAGTCACTATTCAAGTGAAATATTAAAATAAAGACGATTACATATGTCTCACAGGCCAGGCAAGCAACGTAAGCTGGCACAACTCCGCAAGTGTTCATGCATGTAGCATGTGAAGACAAGTAATTGAGAGGTACATGCGAGCCAGAGGATGCATGACAGGCCACCCCACACCCTGGGTCTGTAGAGGAGCCCCACTGCCCAGCTGCCGCTGCAGATCTGCAACGCACCTAACTCAATCTGCTTTGGTGCATTTTTTATTATTTTCCAAGCAAAAATACATCACAAAAATGGGCCTTAAGGGAATAATCTTGATTATGTTGTTTCCCTCATAGCAGGTCTTATGAACCCGGCATGAAGTTACTAGAAATGCAGGGCTAGAAATTCTATTGCTCAAACTATCACAGAAACAAATGGGATTTACATGCAACAGTACAGCCACAGCACGAGTGATAGACTGGTATCTACAGCTGTCTGTAATTGATAGCACAGCCCTTATTGCCTATATAGTAATGCATTTTTATTCTTGAATGCTTTCAGAAAAACAGCACCAATCCAACAGCACGGGGCCCACTGAGGAGACCCCATACAACTGCATTTCAGGGGCCCTTCTTAAGGCTCAATCAAGGATTTCAAGCAGGGAGTGATACCTTGCAGAGGAGCGATACCTTGCAGAGGAGCATTTCTGTTGGGACCCTCTAGAAGTCACCGGCAGACAAGCAGGGCTTGCCTTCCAGATGGAGCCAAGGGCAGGAGAGGAGGGTGGAAAACAAGCCAGGAAAAGACGCGACAAAGTGGGGTTTGGGGAAGATAATTAAAAACAAACAAACAAAAAATGAACAAAACCCAAAACAACAAAAACCACACACACCAAAAAACTCAACCCCCCAAAATACAACAGACCAACCCCAACCAACCAACCAACACCCAAACATCATCCCCACACCCTCAATGCTACAAATATTCAGATTTGCTTACAATTAAAACCTTCCTCAAGTCCATGAAGTGTTTATCACCAATTCCAAAGAGGCACGGGGCCCATTCTTAAGCTTTCAGTTGTATTACAAAAGCACCCTAAAACTGGCCATGTGGCTTGGCACTACCTAGGCACAGATTTTGCTAGCTGTTATTTTCGGTTATGGGGTCCTGCATGTGCACAGAGCATACAGAGAAGTCCAGTGAGCAGCAGTTAAACTGGCCCCTGCTTTGGGAAGAGAGTTATCTCCATGTAACCTGGGCATGTACCTTGTACCTTTTAAGGCATGTATAGCCTTAAAAATGGTGCTTTTGCAGTAGAAGCCCCAAGAGACATCTAACTACAATGTCACCCTCTGCAAGTATGGCATAATAAATAACAGAAATACATAGACTGCAAGACTAAGAGGTGGATCAATAGCGAGGAAAGAGAGGGTGAAGTAGGGAGAAGGAAGTAAGTTTGCAGCACTCGAGCAGCATGAGAAGAGCTCTGTGCTACAGATGCTGTGTCCCCAGCTGCCCCGCACCCCTTCCTCCCTCCCTTCCTGCTTGGGAAGTCATCTTCTAATCCTAATGGGGGAAACAGGTTATGTCTTTCCCATTCTGCACCTAAACGTCACCATCATGCTACTTCATGCTGGGACACGAGGTAGATTCAGAGGCTCTTGTAAGAAGAGGAGGGAAGGTGGGGGTCCCGCTGCCTGCCAGCATGCTCTGTTACCAGTTACCCAAAAAACAGGAGGGGATGGTTTGGGTAATGCACGTCACAGGTATATTTTGTTCAGAGCAAAGAAGGCATCTCCTCCGTCTACACTCCCACCGCCCATCCCCAAAAAGATTATCATGAAGATACAGCTATGTGAACTCATAAATAGCACTAAACTTTAATTTACAACAGAGCCAGCACAGCACCCCTTAATTACAACCAGACCCATGAATGCAAGGTGTCTAGAATGAAAACAAAGGGTTAAAATACCTGTCTGGATTTTTTCTTGAAAATCAGTCATTGAGAATCATCTGTCAGTAAGACAAAATTAATTACTACATGTAAAATTGAAAAAAAAAACCAACATAAATTTAAATATTACATAATATTACAAAAATGTTCATAAAATCCTATTGTTAATGATCCATGTTCACCTTTCTAATACTCAAACTAGCCAAAATTATTATACCCAATTTGCAATAATCAAAAAGGAGAGGAAAAGAAAGGACTTTTTTTTTTTTTTTTTAATTATTTTATCTGACTTTAGAAGCTTTGGAAAAAGCCTTCCACAAATTACAGTAACTTGCAAAATTCAGTCTCGTTTTTGAATATTCTTAGATGGCTGCTGCTGAAGAAATTGCTGAAGTTTAAATATTAGACATTTATGCTTAACAAAGCTAGTAAATATAAGCCTTAACCACTTCATTCACTCAAATCAGGGCAATTATTGCACTTGTCTCTTGCAAGTATTTTACTAATTTATACGTAGTTAGTTTTACTTATACATTAAATCAATTACTGGTAATATATTAAATATGTTTTTAAGTTTAACACGCAAATATAGTTCTGTACTGGAGCTTTAGGGCCTTTTTTGGAGAAGGTTGTACGTGTTTACATTAAAAGGGCTTTCAAAATTTGGCAGCGAATACACACACAAGTTCCCTAGAACAGAGGTGCAGACTTCCCACATGCCCTGGGGCCAGTGAGCCACTTCCCCAGGGCAGCGCCTGGATGCCGCGGGAACCAAAGGCAAGAGCCTGGGGAGCCACCTCCAAAGAGAGATTTAAAGAAAGGAAATATCCTGTCCAGCACACTATGTGGAGTGCTGCCTCCAGCTGGGATAATTCTTAACTTAATAAATTCTTAACTTGCTCCAATAGAGGCATGGCATTTGCATCATCTCCTCCAACACTGCTCTGTTTAGCCATTTTCGATGCACAACCCTGCACCTCTCCATGAGAGCAGCAGTACAGTTACAAGGGATAAGATATGAGGACAGCCACAACTCCAACCTTGCACTCACATGGTCTGACAAACGGTGATCAACTCTGTCCCATTTGGTTTCCCTTTTGAACACAGGGGAGTTTATGGCTGACTTCCATTCTTTCTCCCTGTACCATCAGCACTTGGCGCTGCATCTGACCTGCCTGAGCTTTCATGCTCTGCACCAGAGTGAGGATATGGGCTGGCATGACCAAAAGCAGTGATGGTGAGACTGGGACACTCAGTGCTGATCACCTCATATCAGCTCTTGATATTTATATCTTGTGATATTTAGCCCAAACACCAAAAGCTAACAAGATTTTAAGGAGGAAGTTCAGCAGAAGCTGGTTACATTAACCCATGTGAGATGCTGCTGGGTGCCTCATGAGAGGCTGAGCAGCCTTTTTACTGTGGTTCAATGCAGCTCCTTGGTATTGTGCAGTGCAAGTCCCTCAGATATCTGCCCCAGGAATAACTCCATCCAAACCCCGGATATGAAGAGCTCTTATTAGTAGGTAAACAGGTATAAAAAGAAAGAAAAAAAAGAATGAAGAATTACTGAAATTAGCAAAAAGCTTTTTTAAATCATCAAAGCTTACAAAAACACTAAATACTGCCCCTCCACCCAGACAATTTCCTCTAGCTGACTCTCAGACTGGCAGTGGTTACTGCCCTGGCCAAAACCAGGTATCATCAAAAATATGGAGCCTTACAGCTAGAAAAGCAAGGCATGGACAGATCGTCTGCTGTGACAAACGTATGCAGCGTGAAGATCTTCCCTGAGGATGCGATATCTCCATATCTCATTCCATAAAACTTCTACTGAAAAAAAAAAATAAAAGGGAAATCTTGCAAAACAACTGCTAAGGCTATGGAGGCAAAAGAAGTCCTATGTTAACAGGGTAGAAAGGTGGGGACACTCACACAGCAGGGCAGTTTTGAAAAGGCTACTCCCCCCAGCTGGACCAGCACCAAAGATGCAGCAAGGCTCTGTCCATGGATGCTGCCCCGAAAGCCAGTAAGCAAATCACTGGTTCCTTCTTGGACCCAGTTTCTTTGACCAAGAAAGCTGAGACTGCAAATTGCTATTAAGAATTGGAAGGGAAAAGTGTCTTTTGTTGAAGATATGAAGGGAGAGGGGGGAAATAATAAAGCAGCAGAAAATGGGAATTGGTTGCCAAACTGGAAAAATCAATTATTCTACTGAACAACAGTAGTGACAAATATAGCTGCCTCTACTCCCTCCTCCTCCTCCTCCATTGAACAAATTGTTAAAAGAACCAACAATCTGTTGAACGACAACCCCCAGTATGGTGTCATCATTTAAAAAGTGAACACAGAAAAGGTCATGTTAAAAAGGAGGCACAAAGCTCCAGACATGATTTTGGATTCGCTCTCAGTGAATCCCCACATTCGTTTTGTTGAGTTTAAAGCAGCCATTCTGAACTGGGCGTTTGATCATATCAATGCAAATAAATGCTTGAAAAGCACCCAAACCAGCCCAGATCATGACGATAGTGTTTGGACTTGTTCCATCTAAGAGCAAATTCCCACAGTCACTTAGCCCCCCATCTAAGATCTTCTTCGCTTGGCTTTTTATTGTCTTTTTTTTTGAAAGCATATACCAGCATTGTCTTTGGTCCAATTATTGTACTTTTAAATGCAAAATGAGGTTTCAAAACCAGCTGATAAATGCTTCTCTTCAAGCAGGATAAATAAAAACCTGGTGGTAACACACCAGGTTGGCAGCATTGCGGAGCAGGGTCCTGCAGGTTTCTTTGGAAGAACAGCTCTTGCATTAGCAGCGGACAAAGGAAAATGGTGGGAATTTTTCTTCTGTGCCATGTTGGTGAATTAGGGTAGCACTGAATGAAATGGGAGGTGTCCATCAGGCAAGGCTGCAGCAGAGCTTTGTTCTTGCAGGACGGGTGCTGGGGGCAGGGTACCCGAAGAGCAGCGGCATGGCTGGGCACCACGGTGCCTGCACCTCATGTGCTGCAGCAGCGGGGCCCATCCCTTCTCATTTCTTTGAGGAGATTTTACATCTTTACTGTTGAAGTGGTGATCCAGTAAAGGCAAGGGGATGCAATACAAAGAGATAACAAATATTTCCAAGATAAACCAGAGAAGTGATGCACCACGCCAGGAGAAGACCATGGCCAACACACCGTTACAATGGTTGCTGTTTTGACCATCTCAGGCCACCAAGTTATGATTTTTTTAACATTTCTAGCCTGGGGCAGGTGGATTCACACATCTCTGCTAATAAAACAGTATCTTATGGCAAGCTTCAAAGCTGTCTTTACACTTGTACTCTCAGGCACTTACTACAATGAATGTACCCATGCCAATATTCTTTGGTTGCCAAACTGATAAAATTAATAATGCTGGACACCATTTCTGCTTTCTTTTCCTTGTCAGATGAATACATTA
This sequence comes from Scopus umbretta, assembly GCA_013400535.1. Lineage (NCBI taxonomy): Eukaryota > Metazoa > Chordata > Aves > Pelecaniformes > Scopidae > Scopus > Scopus umbretta. The sequence goes on along the minus strand of VZTL01028034.1, from coordinate 56,072 downwards.
AAAAAAATACACTAAAAACCTAAGAATCTTAATAGCTGTTTAGCATTCAGCAGATGGTACCATCTAGACCCATCTAATTCGAGGCCAAGCAGTCTAAATCCCAGTTGTAGACAAGAAATAAAATGTAATAGTGATGAACAGGGGGCAAGAGCAATGACTTGAGAAAACTGAGGGGATCATCCATTTCTTTCGCTTGGAAAATAAAGGGAAGTTACTATACTTAGTGGCAGGAGATTTGACCAATGTGCCAGCAAAAAAACAAACTTAATTCTGATCTAATCTGTAAAAGTGCCATTTCAGGAGTCACATCTCATTTACAGAGGGGTAAAGGGATCCAAGTCAGGCTTAATTCTACTTTTGCTCTACAAGAAATATCTTTAAAACTCTAAACCTCAGAAATGAAACCAGTTTCCAAAATATTTACACTAAGAAAATATGCCATAGCTGAACCATCCACAGAAACTGCTATTTTCTGTTAATATTTTTAAAGCTATTTTTTAATGCTTTCTAATGAGAAGAGTTACTTTTCAGAGACAAAAGCATAGCAAAACTGAAAAAAGAGAATGATTCCTGAGTACAAAGTGCAATGAAAGGCTGTATATGCTTTTCATGTAAGCATACATTATGCTTTCCATATTGTTTAAACTTGCTCATCACTGAACTACTCTACATGTAACTAAATTACAAATGGCTCAATGCTAACAAAACATAGCAAATTAAGACAGAATCAGGTCAGACTTCTGTTTGAATTATCTAACTGAGTCTCTAACCTGGCGCAGTATTTGGCCACAGTCAAAAATACATGAAATACACACAGGCATATATATATACATACGAGTATGTATGTCTATGAGTGTGTGAACAAATGCATTTAAAAAAAAAATAGGCAAAAAGTGCAGGAGCTGAAATCTGTGTGCCACAGTATATAGCCAAGGGATGAGGGGGGAAACAGGACACATTCAGACCAAGACTTCTTAAATGTGGGCACAATCAGACCCACACAAAAAAACATTGAGATGCAAGATCCAGCATTTGCATCTTTGGATACCTGATTTCATCCTGCCATCAAATAGACAGACACCAGCTCAAATACTCAGACACTGTGTGAAATTATAGACAGAAATCTATAGGTTCACAGTAAAAAAACGCTAAAGGCAGTGATCAGCCTAAAAAGGTTCATTGCTAGGAGAAGGTAGTAATACTGCACATTAATGAAAGCCTGGACCTATCACCTGCTGTCACAATTATCATGCTAATATGGGGGGTTACCTCAGTTTGTGTTTTTGGCATTCTCATTACTACCAGAAACTGCAAATTCAAACACTGTACGTGCAGCATAAATGAAAAGATTCTCACCTTAATGCTGTGCAAAAGAAATAAATTATGGGTGGTTTTTTTTGTTTGTTTTGGGGTTTATTGGGTTTTTGGGGTTGTTGTTTTGTGGGTTTTTTTTCCACTTTTAAATTTCCTTTGACTAGGTGAACCTCAGGCTATAGAAATGCATGCAGGCATTGTAGCTACACAGATACTAGCCCACAAATCTCTTCTGTACAGGAGACACATAAACACTAATCCATTTTATATACAAAATGTAAAACTTCACATGTTCTGTTCAGGCTCATTAATGACTAGTATCTTAAGCTTGTCAAGTGCTTTAAAGGAGCTTTCCAAGAGAAGTTTGTAGTTAAGCATATGGTAAGCTCGTCCAGTCCATATGACTGGTTGAGCATCGACCACTACTGTTGATACAGTTTCCCTCAATATTATGACAGTATTTGTCAATGAAAATTAAATTGCTGTCAAACTTTTCCCACTAAACTTACGGCACAACACTTGGAGAAAGCCAGCTTCATGACTCAAGCCAATAAGGCCTCTTCTAAATGCTCCTTTATTTTCCCCTTTTGTGAAAAAGTCCCTGCAGATTTATTTCAGACTTTTGCAATAACCAATAAAGACTTTCCAGTGCTTTCTGTAAAAAAAATCTGTGAAGCCATATTTAATGTATTTACTGTTTTTTCTTATATTCTGTGAAAATCACAGCCGCAGCATTATGTGGGCAATCTGTAAATGCACCTGCACTTACAGGCAACAGAATGGGAGATGCCATGCTGAACATGAGGAATCACACATGGAAGTAACACACCCTGCTCATGTATGCAAATATCTGCTCAAGTTCAAATTTGGAGCGTCAGGAAGGAATCACATAATAGAAAAGACCTAAAAAAACCTAGACTCAACAGGTACAAAAAAAGTAATTATTTTAATATAGCTTTACTACCTTTAAAATAATTCAAAGGCGTTAGCTGGTGAAAAGTTCCATGTTTTAAACAAATATGTGGAGGTTTCTTCTTTACCTTTGAATTTTTTTTTCAAATGCTGAGAAACAATCCCTACAAATAAGATACTTTAGAACTTCACTGCAATTACACCAAAGGCAGCTGTTTCTTAATCGACCTTAAACTAACAACAAAAAAAAACCCCAGCAATTTATAGCTTTTTTTTCTTTTATAGATCACATTAAAAAAAGGTGTAATGGAAGATGAATAAGTGAATAAGCAGTCTGGGAAGGAAAAAAAATTATAGATGGCTATACCAAAACCAACATGGAATTAATTACAGTAAGTAATGAAAGACAGTTGCCACTTTTATTTGGTATTTTACCATCTCCCTTCTACACAGGAATCTGGTCTCAGCTACCAATGCAGGAAAACAGTTGTACTGTAAGACTGATTTATAGGATCGTTCTGGAATTGTACTTCTTCGCCACCGTTGTCCACGCCTTTCCTGAGCACATTTCTGATTAAACAACACAGCCAGCACCTCGGGATCATCAAATCAATGCTACGAAAACTGCAGCACCAAATTTTAGAAACCACCACTGCTGCGGGTGTGCCAGCACTGGGCAGCAAGCCCGAACTTCAGACGGGTGGACCCCACCGAGGACATCCCAGGGCACGTCCCACGCCTGTTGTGGGTGATTTTCAGAAGCCAGAACAAGCCAAGCTGCCAGCCTTCCCCGGGTGGGATGGGAGGCACATCAGGTCTGCTGGAGCTGCTTTCCAGTTTTGCCTGGGCTGCCATCATAGGTGGTAGGGGCCTTCCAAGCTCAGCGCCAGATGGGGCAGCTCCAAAACAAGGGCCCACCTTGCCCTGGGACTTTTATCTGCAATTTCTATGGGATTATCAAACCAATTGTGCTCAAACAGATGGGAACGCTTTCCATCAAAATGTAGGAGCTAGTAAACACCTTACCTCTCCATATCCTTCTACAATGAGGGGCTTCCATTTGATGGATCTACTATAATAAATCGAATACACATGAAGATTGTGCTGTGGTGAAAAATCAGAAGTCAAGATGTTTTTCTCTTTTCTAATCTGGAGCTGCAGAAAGACAAATCAGCAGCAGCAGAGCTTTTCTCCTTTTGGGATCCCTTTGTAAGTGACAGGGGATAGTGCTCAAGGTCATTGGTTTTGGTGTTTCTTACAAAATTATTTGTCTGCTTTTAAATTCAATGGGCAATTTCAGTTGCAGCCACTTCCCAAAGCCTAAATTTGGCAGTTTGTAATACTTAGTCAGTCTGTTGGGAAGGCAGCAATGTCCCTAAAATACAGATATGGAATTAAAATATGGAGCAGAACAATGACTCTATTTGTCTCTTATATGGAGACACATACACAGAGATTACTCAGATGGAAAAAGGGATAGAAGAAGAATCCCAGAAATGACAAGCACACATTAAGTATCATCATGTTTTAGACTGAGATATTTCTTTGAGAAATTATTTGCAACTCAGAGCCGTACCTCCGCAGCACACATGGCTTGGGTACGATGAGCAATTGGAGCAGAGATTAGCTGGAGACTCTAGCAGAGAAAAATGGGAGAAGGCTGATACATATCTATGTTCAAAGGTGATAATGTCACCCTGGCCCATCACAATTTCAGTAGGCTGATGGTGGAATTTAAGTCTCTCTCATATCGAGTACACAAAGAGGTACATCTTGGCAGTATAACAAAAGCCAATGTGGGTGGCAAGGTAGCTGCAAATTTAAGCATGAATGCTCTGGATGTGGGGGCTTGCACCTGATTACCAGATGCTTCAAGCAGATGGCCAGGGAGAGGAGAGAACAAGGCTCATGGTTGCTTTGATAGGGTTACAAAAAGCACCAAAACCAGAGAACAGAAAAAAAGAGAGCTTCCCTGACTGTACAAGGTATCAGATCAACAGGGCTATCGAGACACGGCACGCTCCACACCAGATTTGAGAGGCAAGTCCCAGAATCAGGCTGCTTGTTAAATATCAGCAGCAAGGCCAATAGAAATGGGGTTCAGGAAAGGGAAGGAAAACAAAAATAAAGAAATAAAGAAAAAAATATTACCACTATGCAGAATAGGGAGCTGCTATTTAAGCACGGGATATTCTTGGGGTTTTCCTCTTTGGAGGAGTCCCTCCCATAGGAGGGTTTGCACTGATGTATCGTTTAGTATGTGTGGGAGTCAATACAGGCTTTTTCTTTGGGGCCACTTAACCGTCCCAGGACTGTTTGACCTGGCACTGTCAGAACACGGGTGTGGTTGGTACGGGGCACAGGCCACCTCCAAAGACAACCACGAGCCTTCCTGCCCTGACATCCCTAACAGCACGGTGGGAGACAGCGTTACGGTGCTGGTGTAAACCACGGGTAACTGGTGACCTGAAATCATTAAAAATCCTTGTTCATCACATTTCTCAGGAGGAGGTGGCTTCAGCCAGGCATCTTGGCTAACCTCCCACTCCGATCACCGCACCCTGCCAGCTCCACTGGTTTGTGTCCTTTCAGTTTACTATTTTATTCTCCATAGCCCCTTCCCGGTATTTCTGAGGAGCACACGGGATGGAGATGGCTGCTTTCCGTACACATTGCCAGCAGCCAAATTGGTCCTTCCATACCCAAGCACTATAGAAAAACACAGCAAAGACAGAAACATCTCACTGAGCACCTGAATGCAGCACCCAGCTGATGCAACCCTCAGGGTCCCTGCAAGGCAGTGGGTCCAGGTCCACATTCAAAAATGTAACATCGAATTAATGCTGCTAGCCTCCACAAAACATGCATCTATGCTATGATAACAAATGTTTGGTTGTTTAATGCAGTTTAAAAACACTTAATGTGCTGCAATGCAAGACAGAGCTGTTGCTAGGAGCCATGTAGGGTGGTGGCACATTGCCTTCATGACTGCCAAGCCCAAAAGCCCCATCTTGCACCTTTCTGGTGGTGGCAAACCATGGTCAAGAGGTTTGGTGCATCCAGGGAGGGATGTACAGACCCACTCCAGGAGATTCCCGGCAAGGACCCCCACCCCCTGAACCACCAAAATGCGCAGAGAGAAGGTTCACCGAATTCCTTACCCCATCTCAGCCACAGGAACACCTTACTTGACATCTGAGAGCCCAACAGGCACCTCTCTAGGGGATCAGAGGGCACAGTTCCACCTCCACCTCCCCATGCTGCCCACTGGCGCTCGGGATGAGGGAGAAAAGACAGCCCAGGGAGAAGAAAGGAGGATCTTACTTACTGCGGCCTCTCCTCTTTAATGCGCTAATCATTACAGCACATCCGCTCAGCATTACTTTTTCCTTCTGCACAAATAATTAAGAAACACCTGTGTTCTTTTCATTCAGTAACACATGTTTCAGAGAAAGACGCTCTTTTAAGCTTAGATTATTTTCTGTTACCGCAATTCAGCTGACAAAATAACAATGACTCTCTTTGCCAAAGATTGAGAAAGGGTGGAGGGAGAGGCTATCAACTGCACCGCTTTAAAAAAAAAAAAAAAAATCAAATAAATATTATTGAAAATAAAAAAGAAGTAAACTTAACATTTATCTCCTTCAAAATGGCCGGTGCCCCCATGCAACTTTGAAATCTGAATAAACTCCTGGAGGTGACTCTTTGCCAACGTTCACTCCTATGCCAGCTTTCTCACAAACGAACAGCTTGTATCTCCATGAAAACCAATGGATGGAACAAATTGTATTAAATTATGTAAAATGATACTAAAGAGCACAATCTACCAGTAAAAAAAAATATTTAAAAATTGGAAAAATCTTGTTTTTATAAATTCGAGAAAATTGTAAAAGATAATTAGGAGGAGGAAATGTTAAATTTTTATTGCACTTAAAGGGATGTCTCATGGCTTTAAGCAGGAAATGAGATTTATTCTCTCATAGGTCAGACACACATAATTCTTTGGTGCCGTTGACACCTGTGAGTTATTTAGCCTTCCTCATACTTTAGCATGTAGAGAAATCCCATCTCTACGAAGCTGAGCGCAGCCCTGTGACAGTCTCAAATTGTCCCTCCCCATCACACTGTAGGAGCTGTCAGCGCACATTATGTATCCAAATTTCCTTCTACTTCTCAGAGACCCTTTTTGGAGGGGGAGGGGGATGCAAATAACTGTAATTAGCACCAAATTTGCTATATCCTCAGAAAATGATTAAGGATATTTTCAGCACCTTTTGGGGACTTTTGTAATTTAAATACACTGCCATGTCCATGCAAAGAACATTCCAGTAACTTTGCCCGAAATGGGTTTTAAATTGATGATTTCTAAGCATGAGTCAGTTAATCATGAACAAAAAGATCTGACTATTTCTGTATCCAGGGTGGCAGAGAGGGTGAGGTTGTGAGAGCTTTTGGCTGGTTTGAGACTTTCAATGACACTATATTGGCATACAATAGGAAGCTGTAATTCAGGGCTTTGTTCCGATAGCACAGCCCCGCGTCGCTGAGCCCCACGGTTCCCCAGCCTCGTGCAAAGCCACACCCGCAGGGTCGAGGCAGATTTTGGAAGACAAGCCTGTCCCCTGCGATGGCAGCGGGACCTGGTTGCGGGTTGGTGGCTCCTGGCGGGGTCCTGCTGCTGCGGGCAGAGCTGGAACATCCCCCAGGACGGCAGGAGGCGGCTGGTGCCCCGGCGCGCAGGCAGGGCTCCATCACCTCCCCAGCCTCACCAGAGGTGCCAAAAAAATGAGGAAGGATAAACTGGAGAGATTGCCTTTAATCAGAGACAGAGCACTGTTAATCCAGTTTAAAATAAAGAGGTTTGTCTGTATGTGCATTATATTCCCCCCCCCCCGCATTTTTTTTTTCTTTGCCCCTTTCCATTGCAAGACCCTGAAATGCAGACTCATGATGCTTGGCTGCAACAGATAGTTAATTTATTCTGCAACTGCATTAACTCAGTGTACATCTTAAACCTTCCTAACCTACCTCTGGAAGGATATTTTTATGCCACATGAGTGAGGGTTAGCTTTAACTCTCAGTTCTACCACATAGCTCTCCACTGGAGATCTTCGCAATCCTAAAAAAAAAATAAAAAATAACTTCTGCAGCCAGTAAAGCACATACAAGAACCGCTCAGCAGGACAAATGAGCATTGTAGCTTCCATAGTCACATACGCCACAGGGAGTCCCAACTAATTTCCACTCTCAATAGAGCTTATACAGACCTGGAAGCTTAAAATTGTTCCTGTCTTTCCATTGAATAACACTGGGCTCCTGTAAAAAAGGCACTCCTTTCCTGAAGGGCAAGAGGAATTTGAAGGCCTCAGGGCTGTAGAGGGAGAAGTTGCTCTGCTCCTTCCCTATGCAGCTGCATGGTGGCCCGTGAAACCAAATACACCCAATAAAACACAGGAGCTTTCATGTCCCACCACTGCCTTGAATCCCACCTCCACTGCCGGAAAAAAGAGCCCACCTGAGACTGCTAAAGTGTGGGAGCCAAGGCCGGGTTTGCCTTCTGGAAAACACCAGTGCAGTTGCTATTTTTGCAAGCAGGTAGTGCTTAAAAGCTGGCCTCAAAGGGTTAACGCTTTGACTTGACAAACAAAATTTCCCTGTCTCTGTGATCCAGTCGCCACCGACAGCCTACCCGACAGCCTACCCTCGTGACTCACAACAGCTGGAGTTGCTAAACTGGCAGCGTTGCTGCGTGGCATCAGGAAATTTAAGATAAAAACATATACAATATAAAAATAATTCTAATAAATTCTGGAAAATGTAGATGTGTAAAGCTCCACCCGCTAAAAAAGCATCCTGCTAGAGAAACTATTTTTAAAAAGGCTATTAGGAGGTGTGAAAGCAAAGCTGTCTATTATGTTTCTAAAGAAAGGCACCAAATGCTTATTTTTCATCCCAATGAATTCTGAGTGACCGTTTCTGACAGACAGTTAGCACAAGGTCACTGCCAGTCAGCAGGCTGCCGGCCAGCAGAGCCTCCCGGGTGCGGGCGGTGGAACCCCATGCATCGGAGGGACCAAACACCTGGGGAGAAAATTGAACTTGCTGAAACTACATTGGTTTAGATCATCTGAATGAAGCCTGATCTCAGCTGATGTTTTCTGGGTTTCTCTTTCGTGACTTTTCTTATGCAGCAGGATATTTTGAGATCTTTTTTTTTTTTTTTCCATCATTAAAATCCAGCAGTTCTTTCACTTACGTGTTTTTCATCTGGTAAATTGAGGGAATAATAAAGTATAATAATAAAAAAAAGACAGGGAAAATATTTCCTTCCCCTCTGTGTGACTCCCACCACAGACAATGCAAATCCCACAACACATGTTTGCAGGGAAGTCAGAGCACACTCAGGGCTAGAAGTGCAAATTCATCTCATCTAAATGATTAAACTAGTAACAGTTATAAACAAGGAGCTTTTTATCCCACTGATTTTGGGATGGGTTAGTGCTTTTCTCCAAACAGTCTTCAAATAGTTTATGCTAACCAAAATATCCCTCCAAAAACACAGCCTTGCAGTGACCAAATAAACAAGAGGATTACTCCAAGGGGGAGAAGGCAGCACATGGGGGGAAAGAAAACTACATGGGGTTGTGCTGGGGTCCTGACAAACCAGGCAAGCACCACGGTCGCCTATTTGACCCTTAGAAGTTCTCATTTCGGTTTATATCCCACCTGCAGCAAAAATGGTGCATTCAGAAACTCCTTCCTTCTGCTTTAATTCCTGTATTTTCAGCTAAAAGGGCCTTCAGATTTTTTTTTTTTTAATTTGGCTATCTAAACATTTAATTTTACAGATTTGTTTATTTTTTCAAAAAAACAGTTCTAGAAGGAGCTTTGAGAACGCAGTTTTCCAAGGAGATGGAGGACTCTGTGGTTGAATTTCTTCTTTATCAGTTGCCCATTATCACCTTATAGTAAGATACCAATGCTCCCATTTTCTCATGTTTTCTCCTTCCTGAAGGTATGGGCACACCTTTACTTACTCTCTGATACGCAGCTCCAAAAAAACCAGGAGGATTTTACTAGTCCATGTCAAAAGCTGCACACTGACCTCAGAAGCCTTTGAATCAGGCCCACAATCTGTAGCAAAAATGCAGAGACATCCTCAATTTGCTTTCTCACCGGCTTCTCTCTTATTTTTTTTTTCTTTTTTTAAATATTAGAAAATATTTCATCATTACAATCTACATTTTCATTCACATGCATCTTTTTCATTATTTTTTATCAGTTAATCTAAAATGATATACCAAGTGCTACCTAAAAAGTCAGTTTAATATTATTTCTTAGAAGGAAAAGATCTGAGACTGATTTTACTCAGAATTCACTTCCATGAAGTCATCAGAGTTACACTGGTATAAAAGTGATATAAATAAGATCAGCATCAGCTTACAGGTGTTGCAGGCAACAGAGTAAAAGAACGCATTCAAATAAATTCTTTCATGTATAGCACACTATACACGTGTTGGAAGTGCTATTTAAGCACACAGCAGTTGAATGAATAGAAGAATGCCTTTTTTAAAAAAACAATGATTTAAATGTCATTGCAAAACACCATGGGAGCAATTGCTTTCTCCCCCAAATGTCACCTGAAAAATCCAGAGTACATGGACTAATAAGGACCTTCTTTGAATTCAGTGCTTCCCAAAATATGAGGACTATCATAAAAATACTTATACAGGTGATACACTATTTTTCCATCAGACTTTTATGCAAGAAATTGGGCTTGCACATTACACATGATTCAAAAAGAATAATTAAAGTCCTACATGGACACATATCTGCCTCAGGGCAGACCTTTTATGTTGTTTTGCATTCCATGTGTCACTCAAAAGAATTGCAACTGGGAAATGATGTTGAACTAAAATAAGACAAGAACACATTGACTAAAATTATACCCTGTCCAATTTACTGACACCCCTTTAGACATCTCGCCATGATTGCTCTGGTGCAACCACTGTTCTCATATATGGGTGACATTTAAACTAAGCATAGTTGTACACTGAAATCAGATAAAGGATTTGAAGACTTTTTTTCCCTCCTTTTTGATACCGAAAGGTATGTGGGATTTGAATGCAGAAGAAAAAGGACATGCTTTGAGCACTGATCTGCTTGTTACCTAGAAAAAGGATTGCTAGTTTTGTACAATTAATAAATTTGGGTGAGAATAATCAGACTAGGAGCCTGAATCTCTAGCCCTCGTGTGCCCAAAACTTCTACAGAAGTTAATGGGGGATTTCAGCTCACAAGGATAACAAGGCCGAGCCTTTACTCTGCAAAACCAGATTTCCTGAAGTCCTGACGCGTGAACACATTTAAGACACACATTCTTTGCCCTAGCGCACAGTTTGCCTGGTTCAGCTTGCTGCAGACTCGGAAGCTGAAATAGCAGCCCACCCTCTGGGTGTCCTGTTATCCCACCCCAGCCCTTGTCACCCCAGCAGCCGTTCGGAAAGCGACAAACACAGGATGAAAACCCAGGGATTTTTATGATACATTAGATCCTTTTTTAAACCACTTAGAGCTAAATTTAACACATCCTCTGCATGCTACCCATCCCACCTTTCCTTCCCACCTCTAGCCTTCTCTTTGGCTGTTTTGTTTTCTCTTTCGTTTCACTCACTTCCTTAATTAAGTTGATAATGTAATTATGTCACAGCTGTAGCATCCTCCTCTTGCAGAGGTGGCTGGATTTCTGTAACTTCAGCCTGTTTCATGATTGATTGATATGTACAGAGATAATTGTAACTTTTCAGAAATGTTATAAATAAGTTGTAAAAGGAAAGTACTGGGTATGGCTCAAAGGGCACCAATGTTTGGCATCGAGCAGGTCTTGCTTACTTTCCGTGGAAAGCCAGGGCTATGCAGAGGAAGGGGACCAAGAGGGAATGAGGGTTTTTAGTGTAGGGTTCTCGAGTGCTGGGAGAAGGAGAGCACTTCAGCTGGGGGAGGGAGAGACCTCCACCTCTGTAATTGTCAAAGTAGAGGCAAGAAAGCAGCCAGTTCAGTAAAATCTCAGCCTCTATATCACACACACCCCCAAAAATACACAAAAGGGGTCACAGTGAGCTACTGTACATTCTCAAATGGAAAAACCTCATACTCTGAACAAAGGATTCCAGCTAATTTGACAGATAACTTGTAAACAATATATTTACCTTCCTATTTTGCTAAAGAGCAGAATTTCCTGTGAGGTACTTGATATATGACTCTTGGTAATGAAAGAATAATATCCCTGACCTTTTATTACATATGGAAATATTTAAGTGTTTTACATCAACACATCACGGCATATTAATAGGAGACAATCTAGGAGAACAGTTACCCGAGAAGAGTAAGCTTCATCATCTACTCAAATTTCCAGAAGAGGATCAGAAGAAGTACTTGCCCCTTCGAACAAACAAAACGTATCTACTGGGAAATGTAAACAGTCAGTGTGAATCATGAGACCCATCAAGTTTTAGAGTAAATCTGCAAGCACACACATATTGCAGAAATAAAATCTATTAGCGGGAAGTCAAGGTTGCATGCTGAAGCAAGCAAAGAGCTAAAACTCGTCCCTTCTTCCTTTGACGCTGGCCTACTTGCTCCTTCTCTCTTCCTACACTACTGCTCTGCTTTTCTTGATATTCCACATCTTTCAGTGTGCACTTAGGAGACGCATACATGGAAAACAAAGTTCTCCTTGACGTGCCTACATGTGCAGCACAGCCTGCCTTCCCTCCTGAGTGCTGGGGGGATAGTTACTAAAAATACCACTCTCGAAATGTTACCATGCACACACCAAACTTTGATCTTCCAAGCTCCATATATCAATCAGAATGAAACCCATTTTACTGTCACATGCAAAGGCGCTCCTCCTCAATAGCTGCCTATCAGCCCCCAGCAATTCAATGAGGAAGCCACTCCAGATCCTAGGGCTCTCACAAGCACCGAGCTCTTTTCCCGCATTGCTGCCTCCATGGGCAGAGTAGATGGGATCTATACCTTCAGCCCAAGAACAGGAAGCTTTTTCTACACAGCTTTAAGGCTACAAATTTTATATATGGCTGTATATGTTTCAGTGAAAGGAGTGGGATGTCTTTCTCTGGCACGTCTAATAGTCTGTACAGATTTTATCACACGCAGCACTAGCAGAAAGTTTTGCAAAGGTGTTTACAGAGAGTGCATTCTCCCAAGGAGCAAGATGTTTCTGGTATTCAGCACCCAGTAGGACCAGCCATTAAAATACAGCAGGTTTTACTGAACAGATAGGATACCTCTCTGCTGGTACCAGGCCTCCATAGGATCAAAAGACATCTCCTTTAGACATAGCCTCAGAAAGCCTTTCATCTGGCTCAGGTTTCCCCACCAGGAGAAAACCACTAGGTCTGCACAGCTGCAAGCCAGGTATGACCATAACTTTTACCAAGATCTTTTGACCATTTTCTATCTCACATGTGGCCAAGTCACGATCAGTCTCCAACGTATATGCACTCTTAACACAGCTGTATCTTTCTGAGGAATGCATTTTAGAAGCAGTTACTCCTAAGTTTTCCTATGCAGAAAAGAGATACTCAGATACATTCTAAGAATTGTGCAAAGAATTTTATGCAGTTTTCTTATGGCTTTAGGGAAACAAGTCATGGGAACAGAATCACATGTGGTGCTATTTTGATTTTATGGTGTTTGGGAAGATGATTTCTAGCAGGCATCTGCAACCAACTCGAGGTGCAGAACTGCTAATGGACACTTCAAAACTTTTTCACACAACCATCTTTGTCCACGTGTCTGTTCAGGGACCGAGGATCAGAGATGAGTGCAGTGGATCAGTTGTGTTGTATATGGTGGATACTGTTTCTGATAACAAAATCACTTGAACAAAGTCAGGTGAATAAACAATCTCCAAAATATACCTTGAGAACTTTTAAGGTCTGTTGGGCAAACATCACAGGTCCAGACAGTACAAACACTTCATTACCATCTCCATGTCACCACAGCTTTAACATCGTCTAAATGATACATCATTTAGATCAGTCTCTTCTTTAAAAAGCAGAAATACAGAGGGGAAGGGAAAACACAAAAGAAATACAATGCCCAAGTTGTGATAACCTACCGCGGTCAAGGATAACAGTGAAAAATTTCAGGCAGTTTTCACATCACAGCATTGGTTATTAGACAGAGATATCTCCTGAAAAAAGGTTACAAGCTCAATCATTTTTGCATTTCAGGGAGTCCTGTGTGGGCTGAGATGGAGTCAGCTGTGCAGCCCTTTTGGGAGGAGGGGAACCCGTGCCCTCTACCATGCAGCAAAACCAAAAAGCAAGTGATGCAGTCTTCATGGGAGGACTCCATTACCAACTGCCAAGAGTCTTCTTGCGATTACGAAATGGAAATTATTTGTAAAGCAAGGTTAAAGGTCACACACAGGCATTCACTGGGAATTATTGACATAGGTATGACATGGATGATAGCCAATCAAAAAGCAATTTTATAAACATTGTTATTAAATAGTAGGGTAATTGCTTTAAGTACTGGAGGAATGTCAGGGTCATATGAGAGTTTTGTTGGTGTCATAGTTTTTATTTGACACTTAGTGGATCAATGACACATAGTATATTTATTCTGAAATGTGAACTGTGTCGCCAGCCTAGAAGCTAATCCACATACCACCCCATACTTATACAGAAATAATTTCTGATTTTTATTTCATTCACTAAGTATCCAGCAATGCAAGCGTCAAAGCTCTCCACACATAAAAGTATGGAAGTAATTAGGGATTATGTGGTAAGTGTACAAACATAGTTTATATTACTGTGTATTAGAAAGGACCCCTTTTATAGCTGCCTTTGTCAATTTGACAGAGCAAAGGGTTTTAATGTACTGTAATAAGAAATGTAAGAGGGGGCAAAGGACAGCATGGCTGTGATGCCTGTTTGTAAACTGCCTGGCCCTGAGGTCCGCCCTCTTTCCTACTCATCCATGCTCCATGCTTATTCTATGGTCATATACATTTTAACCGAGTTAATAGCAGTCTGGTGGGGGGAGAAGCTGGGGGAAGTCCCTTAAATTAACATTGTCAGCTGCCTCCGGAGCTTATAGCAGGGCTTCCACCAGGGCACATGCTTGCAGAAGAGCACGGTACAGACAATTGGAGGCAAAATTTGCATGATAAAGTATATTATAGAAATATTTTGCTTTATTTTTTCCTCTAGGCCCCAAAGGCACCCAGAATCAGGTGACTGATTAAAAATAAATAAATGCAAAAACTCCCTGTGAGGTGAACAGGCAGGCAGGGTGACATCCAGGTAAACCCCTTAGCTGATGTTTTACGAGCCTGAAATTTGTAACGGGGGTTCCTGTATGTTAAGTGGCTTTGCAATGGATTTACTCTGCACCTGTTCTTCATCAGGACTGCAGAGAGCCCTGAGAGTGTGTATAGCCATGATTGAAATGCCTCGCCCCAACCAAGCCACCTACCCCTCTCCCTCCCTTTAATGAAAAACAGGTCAAGTACAAATGTCTCTGCAGCCTTCTTGTGACCTCCGTAGGGGTAAACGTAGGGGTGGAGAGATATGGACTGTTATTTACTATCTAGAAGGCTGATGGCATCCTTTGCTTCACATGTAGTGTAACAGACGACAATTATGCTTCATTGCAAAGAGTTCAGAATCTAAATTATAACATGAAATATATACAACCCGGTAACGTCCCTGTCACACTCTGTGAACTTTAGCTCAATTAAAAAAGAAATCAGCTGACATTGATAAAATGCTGTTTTCAATATAACTGAAAAGAAAATTGTACCAACACCAATTTAAGGCAATTTCAAAACAAACCCCAAAAGGAAGAAAGAAGGACCTTAAAAAATAAAGGACCACAGTATAGCCTTTAGAAATGGGCGAGTACACATAAAACACAAACTGTTTATTTTGAAAGATGTGGGCTAACTGCAATGTACCATTTTTTAACCTCTCTATGCTGTGAGCATTACAGACACCTCTCATTCTCGGGCAGGTGAGGCAGCCAGCTCTCTGCCAGCCATCCCCACTCTCACCTTGGACTTGCACTACACCACGGAGCAAACCATGCCAAAAGCAGTTAGTAGGTAGCACTAGACAGAGCTCGATGGAAAATCCAGCACTGGAGTTACATGATCTTTTACCTAAAGGAGTAGGCATATGGAGGGCATGCCAGCAGAGTGGTTGCCACCTGCAGCTGCCTCCCTCCTTCCTGCAATGTGGGAGCTCTCCCACAGCTGGATGGGGAATTTGAAAGGGCTCTTGCATTTGCTCTGGCCTTTTACCTATTATGCCATGTTCATCCCTAAGATCTACGGTACACAGTCTAAAGCCCAGAATAAAAATAAAACCTCACTGAAAATGTGAAAATCACATTTTACTGTGATTTATGCAGTAGATAATATGTTCTGGCTGAAGATTGACTGAATTGGTGGTCTCGCATTAAATCTCTAATCTGAAGCATGCAGAGGCTCCTCAGCAGAAGTTTGCACTGTGGCATAAATGCTTCGCTTCCCTAGCAATAATCCAAAAGGCAACTACTTCCAGAAACAAAGTTAAACAAATCAGCATTTCCTGATGCTCTGGATCTGTAGTAATAATTTAATGCGGGGGTAGTTGCTTGGCACTTTGGAAAAATCAAGCAGCTGAGTTGGTTAGCTCTGCAAGGGGGTTAAAAGCTTTGGTCTGGGAGTTCCAATTCCCTAGAAGTTATCGCTGTGATTTTTGTACAGGGATAATAAATCCAGGCTCTGATTCAGAGTTTGCATTTAAAAATAAAGTCACTGATCTCTATTTGGCATGCAGCAGAGATGTAGCAAGCATGATGAGAACAGGAGAAAAGATCAGTCACCAGAAAAAATGGAGTACAGGAAATAGGTGATAGCTTTAGTATAATGAATTCCCCATCTTAATTTTTAAGTTTATTACTTACAGACAGACATAGGTCTAGAGGGTATGATTTAGATACTCTATTTAATTCAGCATTGAGTTTGGGGATATTCAGCTCCTGTCACGACTTTGAGAACCTCAGCACAGACCCATGCTAGGTCAGGGGAGTTTGGGACATTGTCTCCACTGGGTTCACTCCCAAACCCAAGTTCTGCTGGTTACCTCCCATCCACACCACCCCTCTCTCCACGTCCCTCACCTCTTTTTGCAAGATCCAAATGCTCATACCGTGATGGGTGCACAAAATATCTACAGGATGGTCTTGATGACTAGCAATGGAAAGATAACACAGTCACTAGAATGGAAGCAAATGAAGGCCACAAGTTTTACTCATGCACGTACTCGTGAGCGTGTGTGTAAATAACCAGATCACAAGTACAGACTTTCATTCAGCAGCACGTAACAGGACACCACAATCTCTTACCCTAGCTAGAGACTGTATTGCAAAGATAGAAAAGGCTAGATCTGCATTTCTGCAGAAATCTCTCTTATTTCAAAGCTCAGGGTCTTTCAGTCCATCCCTAGCATTTTCTGTTGCTGACTGGCCTTTGACTATAGGTGGCCTATCACCCTTCTGCAAGATGGTTTACTTGGTTATCCAGCCAGACCCCAAAAGACAGTAAAATGTATTCCCCACAATGACAATTCTCCAGCTGTCTTTTTTCTGGCTTGCATGGCACAGAGTCCCATGCATTATAGCACACAACCAAACAGCAGCTCCCTTGTTTAATAGATGACCACTGCGACCCAGGAACAGACCCTTCCTCACAGATTGCATTTCTGTACGCTCAGGCACACCCCTCCTCTTTCCAGACCCCCTGCCCATCAAGTCTCAAGTCTCCTCCAGCAGGCTTCCTCCATGCACCTCAATCAAATAGCACAGCACCAAAGCCTTCTGCCAGCATCTCTCCTTAGATAAAAATGGAGACCCATTTAATCTCAATCCAAGATAAAATGAATCAGCCTCAGGTGAGGAAAATTATATATCAGCCCATGGCCACAACTTCACCTGGGGCGATGGGAGGTACCATCATGTAGGGCAAGACAAACCCATGCCTTTTTGTCAAGTGGCAGCACTGTGCTTCCCATCCATCTAATTACATGCACTCCTGGATGATCAATACTGGTGCATAAAGACTCTACTACTACTGTAATATAAATACAGAATGATAAGAGCAATACCCAAGGAACCAGTGGAAGAAATGGAGACTTGTTAAAGGTGACCACTGAAGAAGTTTAAAGAAAAAAAAGTGCACATTTTGCATATTAAAAAAAAAAAGTACTCTAATTTATTTGAAAGTCTAGTTCTTATCAACTGCACAGTAAAAATGCGAGCCTCATAAAGACAAAATTCTCCACTTTGTTTCAATGTATTCAGCATGTAGAGAAGCATATTCAGGAGGTTTCTATATTTGATGATCTTTTTCCATTCAAAGTTTCTAATTAGTGCTATTCCCTATTCTGTGAGTTTTATTTTCAGCACTAGAACCAGCAGACAACACCCAGAATGCCTCTCCTTCAACCGGATAAAAATATGTATGCCCACATTCATTCTGTAGCAACAGATCCTTTTTTAACTGCTTGGTGAGCACTTGGAGCTGGGTTGACCAAACACCAGAAACTTAGAATATTATCTCTGTTACACTTCTGTTCATCCATTCCCATTTTATTACAGCAATACTTTTAACTAGCGACTGTCATTGAACAAAGACATGGTGTAACAGGTCAGTCAGCCAGTCAGCCACAAGTCTAGTAGTACCAATACTTTGATGTGAGCCCTGCTTCTACTGCTACCTGTAAGCCCATCTGCCTGCCCTCCAGGGGTAAGTTTTGCAGCAGCTGCCTACAGTCAGCATAACTACTCATCTCCTGTCTTTGTTCTAGGATAGTCTGCCCTAACTCTGACACGTAATCAACAGTGTTTGGTTAGGACACCACAGAGCATGGCGCACACACACGTTTCCTCTGCACCCCACCAGAATATTGCCTCCAGTATTTTGCCAGCCTGAACACAAGGGACAACGCTCAGTCATTTCACTCCGAAAACTTGCTTTCCCACATTCACACTCTGCAGAGAATCCCTAGAAATTTACAACTACCCAAAAGGGAGAAGCAGTTAACCCCTAAACCCATCGGAATTTGGAGAGACCAACACTGATTTCTTCCCATCCTTTCCTTTGCTGAAGTTTAACCTCCAAGACCACAGCGACTTCCATGACCGTGTAAGACTGGAGACAGCTATGGCTTGCTGTGTGCACGGTCTCCTCCCCAAACACACCTGAAGAGCAGCTCCAGTTCTGCCCACAACAACTGTTCCCAGTATAGATCAAAGAGATGTCCACAGCTCATTGGGATTTCCACGTCTCACGCAGTCAGCCAAGATGGGCTCCAACTGCTTTGGCCCGTACCCCACTGCTCAGCTTTGTGATCCTAACTATTTAGGATTTAAGACTTTTTCCTGACTCCTGAAAATCTGTCAACAGGCTTACATCTGCATTCAACATTAACAAAAGAAGAGCTGAAAGTACAAAAAAAAAACCTTAGGGGTGGGAGAAACTGGAGGGAGGTGTAATAAAATGAAGTCAAATGAAAATAAAACAAAAGAGGAACATGGTACATAGCAGAAAAATCAAAAGACAAAATAAAAGATTAAGGAATGCAGGTAAAGATAAAATTCAAAAAATGCTTTAAATGTCGATTCTCTGAAACACCCTACTGTTTTTGTTTCATGCAGTATTTTGATGCTAGCATCTAATTATTCTTTGCAGTGTTTTATCTCCCCCATTATAGTATCACCAGATTTTTTTTTATTGGCACTTTCCTTATTAATGATTACAACACCTACGTTTAAGGAGCTAAATGAGTTCTCTCTTTTCCTGAGCTGAAGAGAGGGGGGTCAGCAGAGAAATGAGAATTATTCTGTTGTATGCAGATGTGTTATACTCAAAATTATTTTTGGCCATTGAAGTAGCTCCCACAACTTGCTGAGGCAAAAAAAAGATTCCTTCCCATTCCTAGGTGTGACCCAGGAAAGGTGGGGAGAGCTCCTTCTGCTCTCCAGTCAATCACAAGAGGAATTTAACAAATCTTTCAGCTTCAGCCTAGAAGTATTAACAGTTCCACTAACAAAATGTATTTACTTTTCACTCTACTGCGGATTAGATCCTGATGCTTGCTACAACAAAATGCATTATAAAAGCACCCTAAATAAACCCCCGGGGATGGTCCGCATGTATGGCAGTACTCACATAGCATGTGCAAAGCCTATGCACACCCAGCCTTGCCAGCCCTGCATGGAGACAGCATGCCCGGAGAGCAACTGGGTGCTGCCATACACTGATGAGCTCCGTCTGGTTACATTCCCAGCAGGCCAATGATGCCAGCTGGGGGAAATTAAGCTGTGCTGGAGCTGGGGACTTCTGCCCCCTCCAATGCCACCACTCAGCTCACGTAGGGAGAGCTGCCCTCCCCAGGGAGCAGCCAGGGATACAGCCCAGCTAGAGCTGGACCTTTACCTCGGCCATGCCGCCCCAAGGGCAGGTGTAGGGCTTCTGAGGTAATTCTATAACAACAGAAACCTGGGCTGGCAATAAAGCAAGGAAAGCCCAAACACGGAAAAAAAAAAACAAACAAAACACCACACAAAAAAACCCAGGAAGATATATTTACTGTTTACACACCAGGCAGAAAAAGCAATCCAGGGTGCAAATAACTGCAAACGAACTTTTGTCAAGAGCCAGAAATTTTTGCACCTACGCAAAGCTGGCGACATGCCTCAAGCTCACTATATTTTTTTTTCCTTCAGGCTCCAAAACATGCTTGCAATGCTCCCCACACAAGGAACAAGTTGCGTTAATATATTGGTTTTGACTGTGGTTTTCATACATTTTGGTTTCTCAGGTATTACAGGGGTTTTAAGAAGTAATTAGAAGAAATTCATAAAGATCTGTATAAATATTATTCTAAATAACTGTTCAGCAAATCACTATATATTTACATTGAATTAAATGAATCAAATTAATGCAATCAAAGTTTGATGGCAAATCAGTAGAACTATTACATTAGGGAAGCAGACAGACAGACAGCCTTTTGGGGAGACAAAAGCTAAAGCTTTCTTAACATAGAAAATGTTCCATGAATAGGGTTAAATACTTAATGGTTGCTAGCAAAAGATAAGACAAATATTCTTTGTTAATATTTATAGAATCCCATCAGGAACCCTTTTGTCCTAGCATTGTTTCCAAAATTCAATCCCCTAGTTATATCCATCATTTTTCATGTGATTAAAGGAATCTAAATTTGCTGCCTTGTCTTGTAAAAGAGTAAAAAGTTAGATCTGTATTATTAAAGCCTCTTGGTTGGAGCAGCAAATGTAATATTGATAGTCTATGGTATATAAGTCTAAAAAACCTACTGATCACACACACGCATGACATATAAAATACATTCATAGGATTCATGACATTATTCCTAAGAAGCTGGGATCCAGCTAAAAGAAGAGATAATTACGTCCTTCCAAAAAGAGGGAAATAAAGTATTTCAAACTGATATAAGGCAAGAAATAAAAGACTAGAAACACAAGGGAAAAAAAAAAAAAAAAAAAGCAAAGGCTTTGATGAGAGGGAAGTGACAATCAACACTTTGGTCAGTGACACAACTGCCCCACACCCCCTGGGGCAGGGGGATCTTCTGCTGAGGGAGGGAACGTTTAGGCCCTGCCCTGTGCCAAAACAGGGAGACATGGGGAATAACTGGAGGTAGCCTTGGCCATCAGAAGTGTCCTGGCAAAAAACAGGCACATGGTCAGGGTACAGGTAGAACCTGCTTCAGGATGCCTGGCCTCATTCATCGTCAAAATGGGCTGGATGCCCGACCGTGGATGTGAGGGATCTATGTTGAACTGATTAGAGATAACGCAAGGCATGTCTGCAGGGAGGGTGGCAAGGGCACTGCACACATCAGGTGCCTCCAGGGAGGTCTCACCCGGCTGCCAACACCGGCTGCACATGTGGCCACAGCATCATCCCTCAGTGGGGCAAACCCAAGAGGCGTGCCCAGCCCCTGCCGCCGCCTGCCCGCGGCCACCATGGTCAGATGGATGGGCCTCCTTTCCCCCACCTGTAAAATGGGAACCCTGTTAGCTTTGTTATTTTGGGTGATGCACTTGACATCTATACACAATAGACTCCCTACAAGAGCTCAGTGTTTATCGGAACTGTTAATGAGCATCAATATTATAACCAGCGTGCAGGACAAGCAGTGCCCCTGGAACAGATTCAGCATCCGTCCACCCAGGTGTCTGCTGCTCTGCTGACCCCAGCGCCTTCGCCAGCAGCCCCTCCGCAGAGAGCGGGCAGACCCTCCGGAGCAGCCCGTGCCTCCAGCCTGGCCGGCAGCTGCCGGCTGCACCCGTCCTGAGGCAGGGCAAATAGGGACCAGGGGCTGGGCCACCTGACAACTCCATCTGGGCATCTTTATTCTGGACAAAAAGAGCAAACTCCATGTTTTTTCTTTCACCTCTAGAAAACCAAGACTCAGTGTTGAATTTGTCTCAGCCTACTAAAAAGTTTTTTTTTATAAAACAGGCAAAAGCCAAGTCCTCATTGATCCAAGATTTTTTTTAAGCAGAACTTCTTAACAGCTTTAGAAAAATAGATAATTATTGCAGTTAATTTCAGCAAAACAGTTCAAACTCATCAGGGCTGCACAAGTATAATTTACTACTCCTTCTGACTTATTGTTTTGACTAGATGTAGATTGATGATTAAAGTGATAAACAGTAACATTTTTATAAAATGGCTGACTCTGCCAATGGCAACTGAATAAGAAACATGCTGAAATAGCTGTGCTGTTATTGTGATTGTACTCAAGGCTGTCAACAAAGAATATAAGTATTTGACAAGGTGTTATCTAATTGTGTTTTTAAAAGCCACGATACATACATCTTTTAATGTGTCACTTTAAGCTGCAAGAGAATTTCTTTTATTAAAAAGTACAAAGGAAAAATGAATGCCTTGCATTTTCTTGTTTCTTTTTCCCAAGCTCTGCCCTTTTGCCGTCATTCGACAGAATATATTTGCTCTTTAGTCAAATTGGCTTTTATTTAAATGGTAGCCCAAAATAGCACAGCAACATTAGGTGTATAAGAAGAAAGAACAGTGTGTCCCACAGACAATTTTTACCTCAGCCCTGGTGGGAATTAACTGATCGAAACAGAAGGCTAAGAATAAAATCCTTTTGACGCTCAGAGTTAGTGAAACAGCATTTTGGAGCACAGGAAAGGTTTGTGGTTTTTCTTTTTTTTAAGAGGGATCACCAGGAAAAGTATCTTAACATGCTGCCTTTGGAGCTACCTGTAGTCCTTTCATGGTTCTTCATGCTACACATAGGCATATTTACATCCAAAATACAGTTATCCTCAGAAAGTCCCTTTGACCTATGGAAGGGGGATCAGCCACGCTGACTCGAGAGCTGCAGGTTGGAGTCTTCTCCTCCAGCCCACCTCAGCCCACCAACACTTTCTCTGCTTGTAAGGGAAAACCTGGAGACCAAGAGAGAAGAAGGGGTTTTGCTCATAAATTAGAAGAAAGATGCAATTCTAGGACAGGTGAAGGAGCACGAGCAGGAAGGGGCACTGGTGCCAGGGCTCTGCTGCTCCCCTGTGGAGAGCAATGACTGGCTGGGAAGGAGGGAGTTAAAATGGACCACAGTGGGAATTAAAGAAAGATGCTACAAAAAAAGGGAAACTCCTACTTCTGTGTTCCTGCCTTCTAGGACAATAGAGTTGTGAAATGCTGCAAGGCATGGAGAGAGACAGGGAATTAACTGTTTGGAAACCTTCTTAGCAGGAGTTTGAAACATGAGGAGAAGCGGAGGAGATGGCATTGACCAATGGTGCCTCTGAGGATCATTCTGGGCCTCCACAGGGCTTATTTCAGCAAGGGCTCTGGGAAGGCATAGCTGCAAAACTCTGTCCTTTTCAAATAGGTAGAGACCTGACAACTACTGGAGGGAGCCTTCACTGCTGGAGCCTTCCTGTTGGCAAATGCTACTGCAATGCTCTCAGAAAACCGGTATTTTGTTGGCAAGAGCAATGTGCTGCCAGACCAAGGAGGTGGGCCCTTGTGAACTGGAAGGTCCCGATGGACCTGCAACACCATCACTCCAAGAGCATTCTCTGTTGGACTAAGTTTGAGAAAGCAAATACTCCAGGCAAAGCCCTTATCTTCACCAGAAGCCAGAAACAGTCAAGCTTTTCATTAGCAGTTGCATAAGTGTCATCTACACATGATGGAGGGGAAACTTTACAAGAAGGAGGATGGCAGTGGTACGGAAGTTGCTTAAAAACACAGTGTATTTTAGGGTAAATAGTTGAGAGTCAGGTAGAGCAGCACGCTAATGCAAAATGCAGGCTTCTGAATTGCGCCGAGATCTAACAATGTCATTTGCAAGCCAATCCTAGCAGCACCGCTGAAATATAGAGGTCATTTTGGTCTATTATGGGACAGCAACTTCTAATTTTTAATCCCAGTGGTATTTTAAGCATGGGATAGAAGTTAAAGGGAAAAAAAAAAACCCTCTTTATAATGAAAGACACAGACAGCTACCATCTGACCTGATTCTGCGAGGTAAGGCGCTTCCTCCCTGTCCCAGCCTGAGCTCTGCGTGTTTGTTTGTCTTTGAAGGCATAGTCACCAAAAGTCATAAGGAAAGATCAGAGCCTCAGTTTCAGAGGTTATTAATAT
Organism: Scopus umbretta; assembly: GCA_013400535.1. NCBI lineage: Eukaryota > Metazoa > Chordata > Aves > Pelecaniformes > Scopidae > Scopus > Scopus umbretta. The sequence goes on along the minus strand of VZTL01028034.1, from coordinate 32,101 downwards.
CTTTGATAACCTTTGATTTGATGGCCTGGGTTCATAGCACTCCTACAGATCATTCCTTAGCATTCATTTTAAAACTGCCTCAGTATTGAGTTGCTGATTTTTTTCAGAGGGAATTGAATAAAAATTCTAAAGGTAATGACTGAGTGGCCTCCAGGTTCTGCATTTAAAGATGTAGAATGAGAGAGTCTAATGCTGGAAAATCCTATACATCCTTCTCTGTACGATTGCGAAAGTGCAGGTCATGGACCTGCCGCAGCCACAGCGAAATGCACACAGAAATAATCGAATACGAAAAATAACTGAAAAATAGCTTATTGTTAACAGAGTATCTCCTTTCTAAGTGGGGATCACAACTGTCATAAGAACTATCTCTAGCCAGTTCAAAAGTTGAAAAGACAGAAAATTTCCAATTCAAATTTCCAATCCTGGCCTTTATGCAAATGAACCAGGAAAAAAACCCAACACCGTCTCTGAGAGCAGCAGGAGCAGTTCAAGGACCAGGGCTTGTTGCCGAGCGCTCAGACACTGCCTCCACCAGCCTCAGTGGCGGTGGCAGTGCCCCGATGCTGCGGGACTGAGCAGCGCTACTCGTTGAAGCGAAAGCATTGGAGCCCATGCTTCGCTGTCAAGAAACTGAAGCAATGCCGACCTGTGGATCCACTGCCGGTTTCTAAACAGCTGCTGAAGTTGGGTGCTCTGAAATGGTCTGTGCGTTCCCTCTTCTACCGACACATGAACAGGAAAAAGAGACAACACATTCAGGCTCCTCTGGGTGCCTAAGGACAAGTGATGTGCCTACTCCTGGAAAGGGCAAATCGTGTATAAGAAGCCACAGCAGCTGTGCAGCCATGATCCACCACATGCCCACACACTTACAAAAAAGAAAAAAAAATGGATAAATCAAGGTAAAAGAATAATGTATAAAGAATAAAAAATGTAAAAATACATTTGCAGCCATAAATGTTGGAAATGATGTGGTACTGGCTACTACATGGGCCCAGGTCCATTCTTCCCACCTGGATTCTCAAGCGTGCTCATCAAGAGGAAAAACAGTTCCCTGTGAGATTTTAATTTTTAATAATATTTTGGCTTCAGTTCTCTTTCAGGTGCTGCTATGCCCTTTAGTAGCTGGCTCCAAATAAATTATACTACTATAAAAGGTTTTACCACCCTTTACATGAGCTAGAAGTATGTGAAGTTACCTGAAGGCAAAGATAAAAAGGTAATATAATTAGTTAACTTAATCTGAAGCAGAACATCTGACTCATTTGAGGTGCAGTCCCAAGGAAAGATCCTAATAAGTTAATGTAGAGAAAGAGTTTTATATTCAAATGGAAAAAAATATAAGGGAAACTACATACTTGGAATCAGACCACTAATTCTTTTTATCACCCTTTGTCTTTCCTTTCCTTTTTTTTTTTTTTTTTTCCCTAAAAAAAACTGCAATTCAAAGGTGCTGCAATTTGCCATGATATACAAGTTGTAGCCAACTTTTTGTGAACCTAATGGGAATTTCAAAACTTTCTTGACTTCATCTGTATTTCAGAGTGAATCCTATGAATCTGAGCTCTTTTGGAAGAGAAGAAGGAAAAGACAGTTGTAGGCTCCTGCATTAATTATGATATTTTTAGTTATTTAGCTAGATTTATGAAAAATAAAGTCAACATACTCTAAATACATTCTCAAATCCCTAGCTTTGTGGTTTCTCAAACTGAGTCTCAGTGGAAGAGCTTCAAAAGCCACATAATTTCTATTACAAAAACAGTAAAACAAAGATTTGGGCTGTCTTTTGGAAATTTTCAGTAGCATGACTATATAGCAACGCTACAGATGTCTAAAAAAGAAATAACTCGTTTACAAGTGTGTCAGTAAGAAGGGGTTTATTTCTCAAGGATTTCTGTGTGCAAAGAGCTAGCCAGTATTGGATCAGTGTAACAGCTTCAAAACCTTCCTTACTCCCCCACAGAGGTGGGCTAAGGAGTAATGGCTAAGGAATCGTAGCCTCGTCTTTTGGTCAAACAATTCTAGTGTCATGCAGACAATTAATAAGCAGTCAGCAGAGTCTGCAACTGGTGATTATATGAACAAAAGGGTTTGCTTTTATATTATTTCTCAGGCCCTGGTACAATATGTTGGAGTTTTTAGCCAATTGCTCATTATCGCACTCATTTCCTGAGATCTTGTTTTAACTAAGACACTGTCAAAGTACTTTGTTATACTCTCTGTACACTTTTTTTACTAAAGTCGGGAGGATTAGATACAACATATGACCTGGTATCCCATGATGAGAATATTTGAAGACCCTTCCCCAATATTCTTTCATTTGAGGGGATTCAGTTATTTTTAATATCTGAGCAGCTAGCAACAGTGAGATAGGGGTGTTCTTTCCAAGTATCTACTCATCCGAGACCTCTGACACAATAAATCTACATTTAGGGCTTTTTTGTTCTCATCCAAAAAATCCCAGAGAGGCAGATGATGCGCATGGGGCATTTGCACAGCACTGGGACCCCAAGCGCTGAGGCTGCTTGAAGGGGCAGCACACCTGTATGGCTGCTGGTCCAGCTCCTGGCCATGGGATGGCATATCCCACCAAAATGGGCAAAATTACCATAGACGAAAGGAGGACAGCAGGGAAGTTAAGCTCTGCAGACACTAGCTATCTTGCTGCTTCCCTGCTTTGGTCACATTATTTAAAAAAAATCTCTGTGATGAGCAACAGTGTCCAACTGTCAATGATGACCATTAACATTGAATCAGTACCATTCATGCTAAAGAGAAGAAAATATAGGGTTGAAGACAGTCTGCCTGATCTGGGTGAGGGCCCAGGTCAGGCAGTAACTAGAGTTACAGGCTGAAGGTCTGTGTAGGCTTGCTCCTGTCCTTTTGGAGAAAAAGCATCATGGTTTGGTAAGGCACAACAATCTCAGCATGGTCACGCTAGAAGCTGGACTACTGATTTCCAGGTTGAATTTCCCCACACAGAAACAATTTTTGTGACTGGAGAGACTATTAAGCTGACCAGTCACCCCAGAAGAGCTAGCACAAACCAGCCACACAACTGCAGTGAAAGCAAAATCCTTGTGCAGGGATCTAGCCTGAACGTGTACTCCCAGCAGCACTAGTACTCATACATATATAATAATAAATATTGTTAATAAAGCATCATTCATCCAAGGGTATAATGCAGACATGTCATCTTTTAAGAAAACAACATTACAATTCTTCGCTTATGTCTTCCAGAGATGTATTAAAAGGGATGAGGACCATATTGTAGAATAACCACCATATGCCATTCACCCTTTGTTCTGGCTTTTTTTTTTTTCTTTTTTGTTAGGCTTGTTACAACTTTCTCTTGGAAGAATGCCAATGTCAGAAGTATATGCATTATCCCTTTTGACTTCTAGAGATCTGGGATAATCTCTTCATGTACAGTATGGGAAGAAGTGTCCGGCTGGGTAATACATGGTTGCAATTCTGCTACTCAGCCTTGGGAGTGTTTAATAACCCTTAATCCAGAGTGGATTTTTTTTTTCCCCCTAAAAAAGCCAAAAGCATTATGACTGATAATTCAAACCTTTAGGCTCATGGACAATTCCCCTATCTCCATATCCATATCAGGACCATTCAGGTGAGAAAAGGCTTCTTCTTTTGCATATATTAGTGGGGGGTGTTTGACTTATTTTTTAAGGAATGCTTTTTTTCTGTTACTTTGGTAGCCTCAACATTTTCCTTTTATTACCAGCATATTTCTGATTTATTGCAATGTGAGGCCAGCAAATAAAATTGTCAAAATGAGTATGTGCTTGTTACAACCCACTGGAAAAAAAAAAAAAAAAAAAAAGGATTTTAAAAGAAAACAAATTCAAGTCAGTTTTAATTCTGACACTGATTGATGTTGATATTTCTGACCAGTTTTATGTTGCACAGATTTTAAACCATATCCTCCTCTGATCTTCAGTGCTGTAGTTATAAATACTTGATAGCATTTTCATAAAAGAATCTTTTTACAATATGCTTAATGAGAGCTTCTGCTTCAGATATACAAGTAAAAAGAAACCTAGCCTAATATGGTGATAGTCAGATACTCAATAAGTGGCATATATTCGCAAAAACCTCTGGGAAAAAAAAGAAGTTTCAATTAATATACCTGTGCCTTTCACCGTCACTTTACTGTATCAATTATTCATATAACATCTAACTGAAAAATGTTATATTTAACAATCATTTTTAAAATTCTCTAAACAGTGACACGACAGCTGATATGACCACAAAATGATCATTCATCACCTGTCTGTAATGATGAACCTGTCACAAACTGGGAAGAAAAAAGTTGATTTTATTCTCTTGGCTTAAAAAAATTCCCCAAGCAACAAAAACCCAAAGTTATTTGTGATTATGAGGCATTTGCTTTCCATTTCCACAGCCAGTTAGGGTTCACAAACATGAAAATCCATTACGGAATGGTACATAAAGTGTGACCGTGTCCTGGTTTCTTGTTCAGTCAATTAGTGAGCGAAGTCTGAATATGATGTTTATCTGATAATCTGCATCTTTAGTACAGACACCAGTAAAGGTGGCACTAACAAAGGATTGGGTTCAATTTCTTGGGATCAACTGGTTCAACAAATTGCACTTTTGCTGATTACATGTTCACACAAAGCTCGCAGCAGCCCGTTTCCTGTTTGTAATAAAATCTGACTATATATGGAAGAATATAAGCATGCAAAAGAAAATAAAAGTTAACCCTAAAAATCATATTTTTAGAGCTTTGTTTCTATTCATGAAGCTTGTTATTAATGTAGGACTTTTCAAAAAAACACTGTGTGGTCTCTTTGTTTATACTAAGACGCACTTATTAAATATGGACATATTATTCCTCAGAATACAATGCTATTTTTATTTTACAAGAATTACTCCAGTGTCCATATAGAAATTATCTCACACATCTGTATTCTGATTATGATATTTAGGACAAGGGTCATGAATAATAAAATTGCTAAATATGCTTATTGCCTTCTATAAATAAAGGTTATCATATTCGTGGTTTTGTTTTTGGAGTGTTGGAACAAGTAGGGTTAGTTGCAAGACAATAGTGCTTTAATTTTACTATGAAAATAAATACTTAAATTTATAAATATTCAAATTATTTCCAAGGTGCAGTGAGCCTAAATTAATACTTGCACAATGAATGCAGCAGCAAAATTGCAGTTCACATTATCCCAGAAAGTTCACAGGTCTACTAGCAACACATCTATAAACAGTAGAGTCCTACCAAGTGGGAGATCAGCACTTGCATGGATCCCATCGTACTCAGCAGTTAAACTCTGCTTTATTTCAGTGGGGGATATAAAAGCAATTCTTCATGTTGACTATGAAAATGAAAAATGTTCTTCAACTAATTGCAATTTTTTACAATTGGTATTTATCCACAGCTGTAATTGGGGGGGGGGTCCCTGTTTTTCAATTGACGATGCACGGCCGCATGAAGCAGCCCCTCTGCAGCCGGAGTTTCTATGCACGCTGCCTGCATGACTGCACGGCGCGGCTGTGTCCACATGTGCTTATGGAAGGACTTCCCTTGAACTGAGCGGTGCTGTGGTATGGAGACACAGAACAGGTAACGCACGTGGCACGGTGCAAAAGCCTGCTGGAGTTAAAGAAGAAAATATAGATCATTATTTTAAAACAAAACAAAAACCTTACTGAAATGTAGCCGCCAAAAAACAAGACGAGAAACAATCTGTTTCCTACCTGACTTCTCTGGCCTCCCTAGTAAGACCTCATGAATTGGAAATAACATCCAACCAATAAATCGCTCAATGTTTCTTGCACAAACGTTAGAATTTAAGACTGAATTATCTGTACCTTCTGCAGACTTTGAAAAGATGACGCAAAATAGTTTAACAGTTCAAAGTTGCTGTTCAGTATTAATGACGTTTTCTGTAGACCGGTTCTTGTGATTGGTGGACAGCTATGAGGGTAACTTCTCTACTTTAAAATCTCTTCTGGAAACGAATTCTTACCCATAGATTTCTTGAGGCTGTTGTACAGGATCTTACAGCAGTAAGTGTATGACCCTCACGTGCTTTGACGCCTGCTTCCAGAGCGTCCTACAAACCCCGAGCAGTTCACCCGGCAGTGAGAGGAGCGGTGTCCCTGGCCCCACACAGCTGCTGCTAGGGTTCACCACCCGGCCGCATGCTCCTGCTGGGAGAGGAACTCGGCCAGCAAGCATAGGGATCCCCTGAAACTCAGCGACATGTGTGGATGCTAACGCTGCTAATGGCGAGGTTGCAGCGCAGAAATGAGAGGAACAATATTTGTTTTGATCAGTTTGATAATTCATTTAGAAGTATTGTACCAGAGCCATCGAGACAGAAAGCCACACCATTGTTACAAACTGGCACCATCTCATTATGTGAAGTAATTGAAACCTGTGGGAACAATATATGATTTAAAGCAGACAGTGAAGTTCTTTTCTTAAACAACAATAACATTGTTTTTCTATGATCCTGGCCTTGCTCATGGGAGTAAACTTTGCTAAGCAAGGAGTTAGTGAAATTTTCAGTTGCTGGTTTTTAATGACGAACGATGACTTTCCAGGAAGGTCATAGAATTGGGCCCTCTTTCAATAAAAACTTCTTCAACGGAATATTTATGAATTGCATTTCTACACACACAGGTGGATTTCCAAGTGTTCCATGTGTGTTTAAGATCAATAGCTCAATTGACAGTAAAAGATGTGCACTGAATTAGTCTGTAGGATGGCCGTATGTTTCTTTAGTAGGGCTTGACATTTGCTGGGCTGGAGGGATACTGAAAACATTGCTCTCTGCTTTGTGTTAGGTTTACGTCCTAAGAGTAAAACATCAAATAACAGTAGAAAAACTCTAAGTGCATTTTAGTATTACACACCCCAGAGGTGCTCAATAGGTACCGAGGAATTTCTTTGCCATAATTAAGAGGTTTGGAGACCAGATGAACAAATGACAACTGATCTTGGTTTACTTGGAAAAATGAGTCATATCACTTATTATTAACTATTAAAGTAATTTAAACCCTTTTGAGAATAGATCTAACACTGCAATGCTTTGAAGGTTTGATATGTCTTGTAATCCATAGATTATTAAAGTTAATTTCTCTGCTGAGATCCTACTTTCAGTAAAAAATGCATGCACACTAAAATGGTGTTGATTTTTTTGCTTGTCTCTCTCTTTTTTACAACAAAAATGTACTTTAATTTGCTTTCTATTTATACTGCACTCAATAAAGGTATGGAGGCTGCAAGTGGGAGAAACCTTCCACAATTCTGGCTTGCAAAGCATACAGAAAAGCACACCATTCATCCACAAGTACACCCAAACCTTTCATTTGAGTTGGGTTGTGCTTGTGGGTGCATGGCGTTCTTTTCTCTCTATTTGTTCTCCATGTATAATTTAGACTACATTTTGCTTTAGAGACCCTTAACGGATAAGGAAAAGAAGGCAATAACAATATGTTGATTTATATCACCGTGAAACATTTTTCCCCCATACTTCAAAGTAATTTTAATTGAATTTAATCCTCTTGACTTTCATTTACTTATAAATGAGTTTTAGTTGTAATGTTAGAATGAAACAGACTTTAGCAGTTAGCTGGTTTTTAGTGTTTTTGATTATAGATTATTATATAATGTTTCTTGGGCTAGAAAATACTGAATGCTAAATACTGTCCCATATTAGATCATTTTAAAACCTTCCACTCTTCTACAAGTAGAAGAGAGGCATATCAATTTAGGTTAAAATACAGTTCATTTAAAAAGGTAAAAATGTTTGAGGAAATGATTAAAAGTGCTGCAAATTGTTTACCAGTTTATGTCCATGATAAAGACTATATCTAAGGAGAAAATAAAATTTAAAAAAAAAAACAAAAAAAAAACCCAAGATGATCTTCCAAAGGAACTATGCCATGTATAATCCCATCAGTTGTGTATGCGCATTTATCATTTTTTAGCTCTTCACCCATAGATCACAGGACACTAAGAGCCCAATTCATTAAAAATTGAATACTCTATTTAAGCTGGATGTTCTTATACTTGGAGAAAAAGCATGGAACCGTTTTTTTCTCTGAAAAGTCACATTTTTGCCATTCAATAAACCCTTGTTTCCCTCAGCTTCTAACTGGACAGCACTCCTCAGTTAATTGCTACACAACTTTAGAGCTTCATAATTGAATGTACAAAAGAAAATTCAACTGAAAAAATGTCGGCTATGTTCTTTGAAAATTACAGAATAATTCCCACCTGCCTTTAACATGCACACACATGTACCCCCTCCTGCTCTATTCTACCACAGCTGCCCCAACTTTAAAACTCAGTTTAGCAGTCATGTCGCATTTGAACTCTCCTTGAAGCCTATCAGTCAATCCCTTAATCAGTTACATTACTTTAACATTATTGGGTGCTGTATTTGCAATTCCTACAGGATTTTCCCATCCCTGTTTATGCAATTCTCTCCTGCACATCTAGATCGCTCGTTAGAAAACACACTGGTTCACAGAACAACTTCCAAGTCCCAAGCAGCCGTGACACAGCCTGGTACTCTCAGCAGCATGGACTTTGAAGACAGTGCTTTGAAACAAGAAGTTTGGAAGCACCAGATGATTTATTCTGCTAATGAATGAGATCATCATAATGAGGATCGAGTCTGCTAATGAATAAGCTGGGTGTACGGGATGGGCAGGCGCAGCCAACGAGCATTTTCTGGGTTTCTGAAGAGATGGGGAAGGCTTTGAAGCATTTAGCCGTAGACTTTCCTGCTCTCTGGCAGAAATATGGTCAAATGTATGGTGTACAAACAACACCCTACCTGTCGTTTCAAAATCTGCCTGCGTACCCTACGGATCTTAGTTACCAATATTCAGATTTATGCCTTACATCGTTACAAATCTAATTTTGGTATTAACTTTCAAGTTAGCACATCTATATTTGTATTGCCTACTGAGCTCTTCTGCCATCCATACCACTACATCAAATCCTACATTTGAAAGGTATACATGGACCTGTCTTCTCCACTGGAGTAGAGAGGTTCCTTCCCTCTACAATATATGATGCAAAAAAAAATAAAAATCCTTACATGAGACAACTAGGAAAGAGCAAGCCACCCCTCTCCCAAAATGTGCATATTGCTTACATACCAACTGTTTGTTTTTCTGACACATAAATCACTTATTCAGTAAGTTGTTATCAAAATGCATTTATGTTCATCAAGATAAATCTCCACTTATAACACATGAAACTTTTCTGCCTATTAGAGAATTTCAGAACTTTATTCACATGTACTCTGCAGACATAAGACCTTTACTGACCCTGTTAATGCACCTACTGCCAGCTAAGCTTACACCATATATGGAGTTATATTTTCAAGGGAAAAGCCCATTAAAGCCAAAAGAAATTGCCTGTCTGCATTTGCATCCACTGTTATGGAAGAGTACAAGATGGAAAACATAGATTCAAGGCAGATGCAGAAGTACTGTTATGAAAGGTGTACATATAGGGAGCAGCATCCCACACCCTCAGTCCTGTAACCACTATATCCTGCTATACAATAACATGCTGTTTCCTATTCAAAGTAATTACTGAGGGCAAATGCTGAATTTTTAATGGTGCCCACTGTAGGCAGCAGAACGGTCTAAATGAAAAATAATAAAGACCTGGTCCTAAGAGATATATCTGTCTATAGACTGCTTAAGAAAATTAAATGGGGCAAATAAAGTACATAAACATAAAGTTTGTAGAAAATGCAGATTAAATGCCTTGTCCTAAATAGACAAATGTGGATTGACTGAAGTTTTTCCTCAAAGGAACAATCTTCTACTCATTCCACATGCTATCATCACAAGTGGAGGAAGTTCTCCTCCATCATCAGCCACCACCTATGTTCGACAGACAGACCTCCTGGTTTCCTGCACCAGGAGATGTCTGCTGGACAATCAGCAACACAAAGAAAGTAAAGGTGGGCTGGAATAAAGACCAAGGACAGAATACTGTCTCCCTGCGAGTCTGGGCTCTTCAGAAGGTGAGAGGAATTGCTAAGGAGAGCTCCCTGCAAGAGACAGTTTCGGTTTTGCTGTCAGTATTTTTCCACTTCTCCTGGCTGATGTACAATAGCAGTTCAGCCTGCTCAGTAGCTGTTATGCCTTAGCATGCCTCGTAACATACCCTAATCCTTTCAAGTACTTTCAGTACCAGTGATGGATTCAGTAAGGGCAAGCTGGGTTAAAGGAGCAAAGCAATCTGGTTTTCCTTTTTTTTTTTGTTCAAGTTTCTTCCTAGGAGTACACAGGAATTAGAAGTGACCCCTTTTTTCTTGTACATACAGATGCTCGTTACTAATTACTATGGCTGAGACTGTGACCTGAGAACTGATCTGCAGCAAGCACTGCGGTCTCAACTCTTGTTCTTCAAGGTTGCACTACTGATCCTGGAAGTGGGAGAGGCACAGTTTAGCAGAATGAGCAAAGTATTTCAAGCTTTATTTTATACAATCTATTGGTCTTCAATTTCTGAGGTCAATTCCAGAAGTAGGGTGTTACTGTAGATCAAAACCAGAAATTACGATCAAAGAAGAGATGTGTGATTCTCTACACAGAAGGAAGAGGTGTTCGAGGAAGGCAGGTACCACACAGGCACGGATGCAGCCGCTTGAGGGAGCTAACATAGCATCACTGCCCAGCACCCACCACCCCGGGGGAGAACTTGCCCCAGAGCTCACGCCCAAAAAAGGCTACTCAAGTTGGCAGAAGGGGCTCTCTGTTTGGCATCCCCTGGAGGCACTGTGGCTCCCAGGAGTGCGGCTACCACCTCGTTACTCTGCTACAAGGGATCATTCCCAATTTAGGGTTCCAGTGGGATGCTCCCCTGTCCACCGCCTCCTCCAGCAGCAGGGTTGGCTGTAGTGTCTGCCTGGTTTTAAAGCGTTTTAGCACTTCATAAAGCAGCCCTTAGCAGGCCACAAAGTTTACTCATTTCCATATGAGTTGTAAACGGCAGAATGGGAAAGTCTGTGCTTTCCAGAGGGAAGAGGAACAGTTTCACGTGCTTCTTCAGAAGGCCATGGCTGAAAGGGGAGAGAGGGTCTCCTCCAGTGGTCACAGCTCCATAGTGGGCTGAAAAGCGGGAGGAGGTATGAAACCTGGCCAGCACCACACTTCATTCACAGCAAACCGTGTGAAGCAGATGTTAAACCAGCTAATTTTATCTACTTGCGGGGATAGGCTAGAACGAAAATACCTGTTACTTTCAATAATCTACTGATATACCCAGTTAATAAAATCATGAATACTAACAATTATTATTAATAACAAATGAAGGAACCTCCACAAATGCTGAGATTAAAACACGATGCAGACAACATGATACAACTGACCAGAAGAAGGTCAGAGCATCAGCAATTACAGACTGGTTAGACAAAACATCTTTATCCAACAATTTGTATTTTTATGAATCAACCAAACCCACTTCTAGTTGCATGATAAATGAGGTTAAGATTACTATTACTGTGGAAAGTTGAAGATTTTCATTCAGCACTAATTCAGCATACAGTGACACAGAATAGAAGTCAGAATATGAGAACTGAGAATGTCTGGTGTTGTACAATACCATAGGAAAAATATGATTGAACTGTGGCTGGCAAGATCTCAGTGCTTAATGGGATATCAGTGTACTGCAGGAACACCAGCATACGGTATTCCATATTCTTGATCTATGTAAGATTTGCCTTGTATATAGCTCTTGATATCCACAGTCCTCAGGCTGGGTTTGTTACTCTCTCACTTCACCGTAAGCATTAAAAACATAACTAAAATGTGAGAACGGCGTGCACCTGACTATCACATGGTGAAATGCTAATATACCATGTTAATGAGCTATACTAGGAATATTGAAAATACAATAGCATCTTAATGCAATATTGATAAAAGAGTGACATTCCTGCTCATTCTGTCTCACTTGCAACAGCGCCTGGCAAATTATAGCTGTATTTTCATGATCATAAACTTAGAGGAAACATGTTCAGGTCTGTCAACAGCTGAAAATAGTATTCACCATACATTTGCGTCTA